>OAMR01000196.1:535366-547013 GCA_900205405.1 Echinochloa crus-galli
ACTCGGCGTCGTGTTGGGGTACTCTTCTTTTTTGGAGCACCGCCCACCCTTGTGCCGAGCATGTGTTGAAGCACTTTCAGCCGACTACATTGGCCTCATTTCTTCATCAACAGTTCGACACGCGCCTGCACGTTGCTCGGGGGCTTGTGGGATATGGGTACCACTGGGGCCACTGTCAAAGGAGACTACGCCGACGTGGGCCCACGCCTAACAAGGTTGTGGGTCGACCCCTAGGCGGCCCACGAGGAACCCCCGACTTGATGAACAAGCTTGATGAAGACGCGGCCGGATATCTCGTTGTAACCGACTCGGATATATTCCTTAGTTGTAATCCAGTAGGTTTAGATCGAAACCGACTTATAAACCCTAGTCCGTCCCCCTATATAAGGCGGCCTAGGGCAACCCTACGCGGGACATTAGACCCTCGACAGAACAACTTTCCATCGTGTAACCCATATGCTCGCCCTTGCTTCCTGAAGCACGGCCAAGTACTAGCAATACAAACACCACCACCAACACAAGATGTAGGGTATTATACCTCCAGATAGCCCGAACCTATGTAAATCAGTGCCTCAGGTGTACCATCAAGCTACTCGCTCAACGATCCCTTGCCTACAAATCTACCTCTTGGGTAACCCCAAAGGGATTGCTGGTCATAAGGTCCGATAGTTGGCACGCCAGGTAGGGGTGATTGTTGAGTTTTTCGATTCAAAAACCCGGCAAGCTTGATGACATATCAATCTCATGCTGTCTTTCCCGCATGCGTGGAGGCGCACCCTAACCAAATCTCAGATTCGATCTGAGCACCCGACAGACCCACTCAGTTTCTGGACTGCGGCGAGTTTCAGATCTCGCAGGATGACTACATCAACTCGGCTACTAATCAAGCTAAGTATTTTTATTTTTATTTTATTTTTATGGTTTTTACAAGATCACCATGTGCGTAGCTTCTTCTCCATGTCCATGTGATAATTGCCGACATTCTCGACGTACGCTAGTGCCTTTTTTCGCACAGTTCTGTCTGTCGCTCTATTTCTTTTCACGTCATGTACGTCTTCTCCTCAACGGTTATTAAAAGTACTCGGGTAGCACACGCCTTAATCCGTGAAACCTCGTCTTGCATGCCACCTACAACTAAGCCTCCATGAGAGCATTGTAGTCGTGGTAAGCCATCCTCTATATCATCCTACATAATTTTTGTTATGTTCATTTACAGTTGAAGATTCGACGACCGTTCTCCATGCGCTTCGTCTGACCTCACCTGCTCCTAGGCTCGGGGGCTAGCACTGATGACCAATACATGTGCTTCGCCCGACCTTGTCTGCTCCTAGGCTCGGGGCTGGCACCTGACGACTGCTTCGCGTGGTTCGGACTCTCGGGGGCTAGCGCGGGCGGTGACTCGACGTTCTTCCCGTTGCGCGGCCGACCTCCCATGCTCGGGGGCTGGCACGCGCGACCACTTGGCCTTACCTCACGTCGCTCGATCGATCTCGCATGCTCAGGGGCTGGCGCAGACGGCAACTCGGCGTTTGTCACGTCATGCAACCAACTACAGACGCTCGGGGGCTGGCGCAGGCGGCGACTCGACGTTCTTCCTGTCGCGCGGCCGACCTCGCATGCTGGGGGGCTGGTGCGCTCGGCCACTCGGCGTTACCTCGCATCGCCCGGCCGACCTCACATGCTCGCAGGCTGGCACGGGTGATGACTCAATGTTCGTCCCGTTGCGCGGCTGACCTCTCATTTTTGGGGGCTAGCGCGCGCGGCCACTCGATGTTACCTCACATCGCTCGGCCAACCTCGCAAGCTCGCAGGATAGCGCGGGCGACGACTCGACATTCGTCCCGTTGCGCGGCCAACCTCGCATGCTCGGGGGCTGGCGCGCGCGACCACTTGACGATACCTCGGTGTCATTCGGCTGACTTCGCATACTCGGGGGCTGGTGCGCACGGCCACTCAGCGTTACCTCGCGTCGCGTGGCTGACCTCGCATGCTCGGGGGCTGGCGCTGGCAGCGACTCAGCGTTCGTTCCGTCACGCGGTCGACCTCACATGTTCGGGGGTTGGCACGCGCGGCCACTCAGCATCACCTCGCGTCGTTTGGCTGGCCTCGTAAGCTCGGTGGCTGGCACGCGCGGCCACTCGGTGCTACCTCGCGTCGCGTGGCCGACCTAGGATGCTCGGGGGCTGGCACGCGCATTCATTCGGCATTACCTCGCGTCGCTCGGCCGACCTCACACGCTCAGGGGCTGGCGCAGGCTGCGACTCGGCGTTCGTTCCATCTTTTGGCCGACCTCGCATGCTCGAGGGCTAGCACGCGGCCACTCTGCGTTACCTCGCGTCGCTCGGCCAACCTCGCATGCTTGGTGGCTAGCGTGCGCGGCAACTCAGCATTCGTCCCGCCGCTCGGCCGACGTCGCATGCTCATGAGCTGGCACGCGTGGCCACTTGGCATTCGTCCTGTCGCGTGACCGACCTCGCATGCTCGGGGGCTGGCACGCGCGGCCACTCGGCTTTACCTCGCGTCGCTCGGCCGACCTCGCACGCTCAGGAGCTGCGCGGGCAATGACTCGGCGTTCGTCACGTCGTGCGGCCGACTACAGACGCTCGGGGGCTGGCGCTAGCCGCAACTCGACATTCTTCCCGTCGCGCGGCCACTCAGCGTTACCTCGTGTCGCTGGGCCGACCTTGCACGCAAGGAGGCTAGTGCGTGGCCGACCTTGGATGCTCAGGGGCTGGCACGTGCGGCGACTCGGCGTTACCTCGCGTCGCTCGGCCGGCCATTTTTATGACAATATATTCTCCAATTTTTCAGTCAAAACCTTTTTGGTGACAGCATGCTTTCACCTAGTTTTTGAGACAACATGTTGTCCGACTTCTTTTTTGGAGCTTTGGCCTCCTTATACTAAACAACCCAACACTCCGGGTCTACTCCATATGGAGTTCTCCTAATCATCGCCCTTCATCCAATACTCATGAGAACTGGTTGACACCGTTGTGGTACTCAGCGTCGTGTTGGGATACGTTTTCTTTTGGAGCACTGCCCACCCATATGGCGACCAGACGGTGAAGCTTTGTCAGCCGGCTACAGATTGGCCTCGTTTCTTCACCAACAGTTCGTCACGCGCCTACACGTTGCTCGGGGGCTTGTGGGATATGGGTACCCTAAGGCCCATCACGGAGAGGGGTGGCGGCCGGCCCAAAGTAGATGGAGTCCTAGTAGGCTCCTACTAGGCCTCCCATATTGTAACCTGTTGGCGGTCGTTACAACCCAATTTCGACCACCAATACTCGGGAATAAATGAGGCTTTATGTAACATTCCATGTACTTAGGTTTCATTTCTAATGGAGTTCCACGAGTTTTGGTGAGTGTCGCTTGTGCAGGTACAACAACGAGAAATATGTGCTATAGGGGTCGGAAATGACCGATTCGGCCGAACGACACGATTCGGCCGGTTACCCCCTTAGCCGTGCACGACACGATTCGGCCGAACGACACGATTCGGCCGAACGACACGATTCGGCCGAACGACACGATTCGGCCGAACGACACGATTCGGCCGAACGACACGATTCGGCCGAACGACACGATTCGGCCGAACGACACGATTCGGCCGAACGACACGATTCGGCCGAACGACACGATTCGGCCGAACGACACGATTCGGCCGAACGACACGATTCGGCCGAACGACACGATTCGGCCGGTTACCACCCTTAGCCGTGCAAGCCACCGGGAGTCGTCCACGTCAGCGCCAACTCATCCCGGGCTTCCGCCACATCACCCTGGGCCCAAACTCAACCTGACAAAGACCACGAAGTCAACCAGAAGGCCTCCGGCCCAGCCCAGGGCATGAACCGACTTACCAAACCGACCCAGGAGGCAAACTAGCACGTGGGAGGAGGAAAGGCGGTGCAGAGGAGGGCCGGACCCAGTTCGGGCGAACTGGCCCATTCGGCCGAAGGCAGGAACCGCCTCCAGGGTGCGATCCAGGCCGTTGGCTGCCAAGTCGGTGGATCCTCCGGTTCGGCCGAACCGGGGAGTTCGGCCGAATATCTCTCTCTCTGATTAATTGAGCATTCAGTTCTTACTTCATTACTTGCATCGTTCTCCGTTCAGTGCTTAGTAGTATAGTATAATTGTATGCTAGCTGCTTAGCTTGAGTGCTTATCTGTCTGTAGTAGATAAGTACTAGTCAACTAGTTTATGCGTGGTGCCTGTACTTGAGACTAGCTTAGAATCCGCCCGTCGAAATAGAGGTGGTAGCCGTAAGGTGGTGACAGCCCTTACGGTCTTTGTAGTCCATCATGTTAGTTCTGGTGTCTTAGGACCCAAGGTTCAGGGTAGTCGGCACCCCTTCTCATCCCTTTCTGTGTGTCGGAGGCAAAGTTCCACGAGTTTTGGTGAATGTCACTTGTGCAGGTACAACCACGACAAATACGTGCTATGGGGGTCGAAAATGACCGATTCGGCCGAACGACACGTTCGGCCGGTTACACCCCTTAGTCGTAGACAGCGAGAAGCACATCGGGAGCCATCCACCCGTCACCTACCACCGAGCAATGACGGGGCGTGACACGTGGATCACCACCACGCCACTCTGGGCCGGCTCAACTTGTACCCAGAAGACCGGCAACCCGAATCCAACCCGACGAAGCCCACGAGGCCATCGGAGACACTCCAACTCATCCCGGGCCAGTACAACAAGGAAGCCAAGCACCAGAGGCTTGCCCGAGGGGCCCACCAGGCAGAGGCGGTGCTGGGGAGGCCGGCCAGAGGCCAGGCCCAGTTCGGCCGAACTGGGGCCTTCGGCCATTCCGAACCCAAGTTGTCCGTGTATCCCACCATCCATCACATGGATTCCACCCTCACCTTACGCCAACACTCGGCTCCAAAGGGCGATTGTTTGGAGCCTCCACCATCATCAGACTCCAGAAGTGCAACCCTGGCCATTGGATCAAAGGACGGTGGATCCCCCGGTTCGGCCGAACCGGGGAGTTCGGCCAAACCGGCATCTTAGGGCGAATCAGCCCGGAATCTCCCCCCGGTGCCTTGGCCGCTGCTCCACCTCAAACCGACCCTGGGAGCTATAAATAGAGGCCCTCCTTCACCTGCAAATGGAAGCTATTCCCGTTCTCATTAACGGGAGGAGCGAAGAAATGGTACTCTCTGGCTATCAGTACTACGGAAGGGAGTTGGGAGACTCTTAGAGAAAAATTCTGTCTAAATTTCTTCCCAATCTCCAAGGTAGCTAGCCTCCGAATCGAAGTTCTTACCTTTAAGAAATTAGAGGGAGAATCGTTAGGAGCTGTGTGGGCTCGTTTCAAGCAAATTTTGGCCTCCGGACCAGACCTAGGCTTATCGGAACCTATCATTCTTCAACACTTTAGCCTTGGCCTTTGTCCCGTAGCCACCACTTTCTTGGACTCTGCTTCAAAAGGGTCGTTTTTTCATTTAACTCCTAGTGAAGCGAGGGTAGTCCTGGAGCGTATCCTGGACGACACTCCCTACACTGGAGTCTATGACAAACTCCCCGATGAAGAAGGGAAGCAGCCTAAACCCGAAGAGCTGATACAATCCCAATCCAAACCAATTAGCTCTTCCATTCCATCAGAACCCGATGCTCATTTCGAACCACCACTATATTCTAGCCTGGCCTACCATCATCCACTCTACACCACTCCCTACGATTTTGACGATGATCTATTCGATAACATAGGGAGTTGTTGGCACTCCTTACGGCATACAGATAAATCCGCAAGCGGACGGATACCGATGTAGCTTTCACCGGGAGTATTCTAGGTATCGATTTCCACGGAGAACGAGAAGTGGTCTGAATCTAAGCTAAGTTGTCCTAGGTGGATGAGTTGGATGGAATGGAGTGGATGAAATGGAATGGATGAGGTGGGTGACGACAACAAAGAGAGAAGAGAAAAGGTAGGAGGGTAGAGAGGGTACAGGTCTGGTAAGAGTATTCTTCCGACTACGGAGCAATTCAGAGGATACGAACAGTTACTTGCTTCGGGACTATAGAGCCCCTGGCACGCAGAAAGGGATGAGAAGGGGTGCCAGCTATCCTAAACCTTGGGTCCTAAGACACCGGAACTAACGTGATGGACTACAAAGACCAGAAGGGCTGTCACCACCTTACGGCTACCACCTCCGTTGCGACGGGCGGATTCTGAGCTAGTCTCAAGTACAGGCACCACGCCTAAACTAGTCGACTAATACTTATCTACTGCAGACAGATATCTAAACTAGTCAACTAATACTTATCTAATGCAGATAGATAAGCAAACAAGCTAAGCAGCTAGCATACAATTATACTATACTACTGAGCATTGAACGTAGAACGATGCAAGTAAAGTAGGTAAGAACTGAATGCTCAATTAATCAGAGAGAGATACAAGGAGTACCAGACATGCCCCGAATGTTACTCGAAGTGAAGTCGCATCCGTAGAGGTACAGCTAGAAGAGGGGCCGACACTCCGGCTCCTCTCCCAGACGCTCACCTCTCCTCTCTCCCTATTCTACTTGATACAAGTGGCGGAACTTCGCAACGCTCACTTCTCTCTTGTGTTGTGTGCTTTTGCAGGTGACCAGGGCCTTCTATTTATAATGCCAAGGGTCGGCGGAGCAGTGGAGCAGCGGCCAAGCAACTGGGAGGCGGTGCCCGGCCGTTCGGGCGAAAACCCCGGATCGGCCGAACCGGTGGATCCACCGACCTGGCCACCGAGGGCCAGGATTTCTCCCCTGGGTCGGTTCCTGGCTTCGGCCGAACACAGGCCTTCGGCCGAACTGGGCTAGGCCCAGTGCTGCACCGCCTTTCCTCCCCCTCTGTGCTGGGCTGGCTCCTGGGGTCGGTTGGTGCGTCGGTTCATCCCCTGGGCTGGCCCGGAGGGCCTCTTGTGGACTTGGGGGTCTTTGTTGGGTTGAGTTCGGGTCCAGGGTGACGTGGCGGAAGCCCAAGATGAGTTGGCGGTCGTCCTGCGTGGCTTGCATCGTCATTGGATGACGTGGACGGCTCCCACCAACTCGTACGGCTAAGGGGGGTAACCGGCCGAAACGCGTCGTTCGGCCGAATCGGTCGTTTCCGACCCTATATGCCGTGTTTCTCTATTTTGTACCTGCACATGGGACAATCACCAAAACTTGTGGAAATAGTCAGTAATAAGCCCTATAGCTATTGTGTGTGTCTCTGTTATGTTCATTTTATACTTGGTTGGAGGTCGGAATTCGGTCTGTAACGACCGCCAACAGGAGTGCAACAAGTTTCCCATTGGAAAAATGTGTAGAGCAAAAGGATCCACCACCCGACAAGGAAGCACTAGAATATCAAAGAGAGTACTTAGGTCGTCTCTCTGCCATCAAGAGTCGGGAATGGCTAGAAGAGGCGGAAGCCTCGACCGAGGTCGTTAAAATGCCCAAAAGGATCCAAACAATCTTTTGTGAAGTTATGGGCATGGACAAAGAAATCGGGTATGACCCGAGCCTCGGAATCAACATAATCTCTAGCTCCTTGGTGCGAGCCCAACTCCCCGATGAACCATGGTCATCATCTCAAAAACATCTAAGGTTCACATCGGGAAGGATCCTCGACTGTTTAGGGATCTTGCGGGTCATACCCGTTAAGATGATTAGTGATCCTGAACTATTCCTGGATTTCCATATCTTTGACCTACCCAATGACTCCACACATTCCATCTTCATTGGTAGGCCAATCATGAAAATCCTAGAAAATGCACCACATCAGCTAGTAGAGCCTAGGATCGCAGAAGAACTCGTCCTAGTCTCTTGTTTCTACTCCTTGAACACACCTATAGAGGCGGAGCCCGATCCTGATCCTAAAGAGGAGGTCATGTCAACATCCTTGATAGACTTAGAGCAACCTTTCCTAGAAGAAGATGCCCAAATCCTTATGGAGGAAGAAGACATTCATCCTCTAATTGAGCCTAGGCCTCTTTCCTCTGGATTGAAATGTGTTTCCCTCTTTAAGGACGAACACACTCCAGTGACCATCAGTAACAAACCTCGAACCCAATCGAGTTCCATGGTCCTGGAGGAGGATCGATCAGTCTCAGGACACCCGATCCAAGATTTCAATGGGATTACTCCTAACCTTCGTACACATCATATCCCTGTCTCATCTTACCTTGGGGTCGCTAGGCAATTGTCACGGAGATTCATCTTTGATCGGGGAAAGACTAGATTCAAAGCCAGAAGCCATCATCTTCCCCTGTCGTACTCCCTAATACGATCCTCTGCCTACACCTCCCACGAGTAAAAGCTGATTCATAGTTTCCTTGGCCGCACCGGGCTTTATAGGTGTTTCATAGAAAATTTCTCTCAAAAAAGCCCGGTCGTTGACCAATCTCTTAGCCAAGGAAACCCCTCTCTTCTCTGATCAAGAGTGCTCTTTCACACCCTCAAGAAAGCACTCAGTTTCGCTCCCATCATCCAGTCCCATGACTATAGCATTCCACTAGAAATCATGTGTGATGCGAGCGATTTTGCCATAGGAGCTGTTGTGGGCCAAACCAAGGACAAGAAGCATTATGCTCACTGGCCCCAGCTCAGCTATACAACCAGGGAAAAAAAGGAACTCTTAGCAGCTGTGTTTGTTGTAGACAAATTCTGGTCCTACCAAGTTGGGGCTAAGGTCATAGTCTATTCAGACCGTGCTGCTCTGAAGTATCTCTTGGCCAAAAAGGATGCAAACCCAAGTCTCATCCGTTGGGTCTGTCTCGGGTACAAGTCCCGTTTGATCTTCGCATCAGCGATTGTCTTACGGGGTGATACGCTCCTCAAGGTCACTAGAGCCGTGGTACGCCACCACAGTTGACTTCATGGTGTTAGGTTATGTCCCATCAGGTGAAAATAGGAAAATATTGGTTTACGAGAACAGACGTCACCAATGGGACAACCCGTATCTCTTCTGGATACAAAATGGACTCAGACGATGCATACCTGCACCTGAGGCACAGCGCATTTGCGCGAGTTTGAGCACCTTATGAAGGACATTATGGGATTCAGAACGAAGGTCTGGCAATATGGAGATGCTAAGGAATTTAGCAAGAGATGCCCACACTGCCAGAAACACGGGAAAGAGACGCGAAGCCACTCACCAGTAATATTCAGTAGAAATCTTTGATGTAAGGCAAATAGACCCCATGGGTCATTTTCCTAACTCAGAGAACTATGAGTTTACTCTGGTAGCCATAGATCCCGTCTCTAGCTGGGAAGAAGCCAAGCCCTACCGAGCCGCAGCCACCAGGCACGCTAAGCAAATGTCCAACGAAAACATCTTTCCTCGCTTTGGCGTCCCTAGGCTAGTCATAGGGGCTCCCATCTCATTGATTCCGTCTCCCAGAAATATCTAAGCTTGGGGGAGCCGTATTCCATAGCCACCCCTTCTTACCCCCAAACTAGTGGTCAAGCAGAACATCCAACACTCACATCAAGAACATTCTGCAAAAAGATCGTCAATGAGATGGGTGAGCACTAGAGACATAGACTCCGTAAAAGCACTTTGGGCAAACTAGACCACTCTAGTTTGGGCGGACAATTCGGCCAAACCATGTTGGTTCGACCGAAGGAACCCTCTTTTGCCCCTTGAGCGTCCTTTTGGACCCTTGATCCTATCTCTATCCCATCTTGTCTCGAAGTCACTAGGAAAATGTTGGGAAAGCTGCTAGTCGATCTCAAGTCAGAAACCATCCTCCACCACTTTCCCGAGCACGACCCAGTGCTTACATTTCCTAGCCACCCAATCCTCGACCTTTCCTCACTCAAGGGTTCCCTCTCCAAGACTATCATGAGCAAAACTGTCAAAACCCCTAAAGCCATCCGATTGAACATCCCGAGGAGGAGGAAGAAGAGGAGACCATGGATAAAGAGCCTGAATGGAGATCTGGTGCAAACACACCAGAAAATTTAACAATCTCGGTGAGAAGGTCACTGAAGGCGAGCCTTGGCAGATGGACAAGGATGACAAGATCAATGTCCTCTGCCAAGCACTCACTGCCAAATTCAAGAGGCTCACCAAAGCCACGTAACATCTAAGCCTTTACGATCCATCTATAGAGTAGATGTCGTATGGTTGTATCTTTTAGAGCACCATTAGTTTCAATTTATTTCATTTTTCAATTTCCCTTTGCTCAAATCATTGTTTAGGAGGTGCTCTAATTATTTCCCTTCCAAATATTTTATTTCCAACCTTAGCTTAATGAATAAATAAAATTGGAGTTGAATGCAGAAAGAATAAAATTGTCGCTCCGGTTGGTGCATTTGAGCCAACCGGAGATTGCCCTATTTAACAGAAAGATACATGAGTACAGGCATGACACAGTGGAGGAACAGGACGAGAACGAGCAGGCCGACCAGCTAACTCAGTACCTTTCAAGGTTGAATCCCTACCAGTGAAGAGTCCAAGCTTGGGGAGGACCCCCATCAGGTAATCAGGTACGTTCTGAATTACTCAGCACTTTGGTCATTCAATTGAAAATACCAATTAACTCCCAACCATGTATGGAATGAAACATATGCCTCTCACTTTGTAAATGATGAATAGTTGCTCTGACATTAATTTTGCTAGTACTTTGTTTCAACTAGTTGCTTGACTATGCTTAAGTCATTTGGCATGAGTAGAAATGAACCTGAAAATCTTGTGGGAGCATATGCCTTATTCCAAGTCTAGGTTGTTGTGGGGATTGATATAGTGAGACTTTGGTCGAATCCTATTTCTGCTCTTAGTATGGTGAAAATCTCGGATGTTTATGCTTTCAAAAATAAAACAAAGTTCCTCATTGGTAATAATACCTAAAACCGAATACCTTACAAGACACCCATTGGGATGACCCCATATCAACTGGTCTATGGCAAAACCTGTCACGAGCTTTGTCAAATTGTTGTGACCTTTGTGAGGAATCTTTCATGCTCTCAATATCGAGATTCACATACACTCCACCTCTCACTTGCAATTCCTACATCGGGAGGTAGCAGAACCATGCCATCCTCCATTCCACAAAAATAAACTTCATGTTCTTTCATTCCCTCTCCAAATATCTTTGAAGTAGAGGCATGGGCTATGCAAAAAAAAAGAGCATGCCAAGTGGCATGGCAAAAATATGAGAAAAAGAAAAGCATGCCAAAAAGGCATGGCAAAAAAAAAAGAATAAAAGATAGCCCATGCTCTCGAAAAAATAAATAAAGGAGAGGAAGAATCATTCCATGAAGTTCCACCAAATTCCACTACACACATTCCACTCCGCATATTCCACACACTTGCACTTCTCGATCTAAGAGTGTGATTTGATTCTCCTAAGGTCCGGTTTTTGACTTAGCAAAATATAATATGCATGTATGCCTTCATCCTTTGTCCCTGAGCCACACAAAAAGCCATATTAGATGTAGGACGAAAAGAAGGCAAAGCCTTTGATGAGGATTCAAATACACTTGAGTGATTGAGTGTGCCAATGAGGAACTACTTTTTTTCACAAAAGGGTGAAAACTCTGAGATAGGATCCTGAAAAGAGTAGAGTGGAATAAAACTAAGTTAAACTGTTCATCCTTTCAACCGCCCAAGATAAGGAGATTGATATAAGCCCTGTCTCTTATACACATCTAGATGTGTATAAGAGACAGGTGTGCA
>OAMR01000196.1:557203-567582 GCA_900205405.1 Echinochloa crus-galli
TCCAGTCGTCGCTTCGCGAGACGCCGTTCCGGGTGGTCTACGGCCGAGACCCACCATCCATTCGCTCCTACGAGCCGGGCGATACTCGGGTCGCTGCGGTCGCACAGGAGATGGAGGCTCGCGATGCGTTCTTGGCGGACGTCCGCTACCGTCTCGAGCAGGCGCAGAAGGTGCAGAAGCTGCACTACGACCAGCAGCACCGGCCGGTGTCCTTTGAGGTGGGTGACTGGGCTCTTCTCCGTCTCCGGCAGCGCGCCGCTTCATCGCTACCGCACGCGCCCAAGGGGAAGCTGAAACCGCGCTACGTCGGGCCGTACCGCGTCATCGCCGTCGTCAACCCGCGGTGCTGTCTCTTATACACATCTAGATGTGTATAAGAGACAGCGCGGAATGGGCGGAAATTAAACTATTGACATCAGCGCAGCCACAGAATCATATGTGTGCCCATCAATTAGTCACAACTCACAAGCCATTGGCTAGACATCAAGTACTTCATGTGGCCTGATGCTAAAAAATAGCTAAATGCGGCTGCGGCTGCTTTCGTGCCTAGTTTTATGCAGTTTACATATCCTCTGTTCAACGTACTTTAGCAAGAAACAAACGCATATTAAGTATTCAAGTACATGTGATGGGGCCAGTTTTGTCATGGTACTTAAAACTAAACCATGCTTCAAATTATAACCCTAGATATTTCCTAGCTCTATCGGTTTGTCTTGTAGTATAATGTGATCTAGAAGAATACATATCTCGTGACCTTAATTCCTGCGCCTGTACTTGACCAAAATCATCTTTGTTTTAGTTGCAGTGTCTAGACAAACAAAGATTTCCTCATTATCATTTTAACCTTATCACATGCTCTGCCTCTCATTGGAGCACGGGCACGGTCGTCGAAGACGAAGACATCATGGTAAAGATGGGCTCTGGCAGCAACAGCGTTGGGATAGGATGTGACATGTTTTGGCAAAGGAGAAATGTTGGGAAATCCAAAAGATCACTGTCAGGAGCGCCACACAGGGGTGAGCTTTGAAGCATCGGGGGTAGGAGCGAGCGTGAGGAGGGTGAGAGCGTGAGGGGAGGTGGATGGTATAGACAATTATGATACCATTGATTTTGAGTTTTGATATGTTCTTTAAGATAAGCTTTCTTCGCCATTGTCTATTCTAGTAGTGACTTGTGCACTGAGAAGGAGGGTGAGCAGTATCTCCGAGCCCTGCCATCGTGAAGCCTGCACGATGGGCGGCAAAAAAGTTTCTAGGCAATGCAACCGCGCAACCGATCTAACTGACTACATTCTACGCTACTACATTCTACGCTGCTTCATCTTGGTTATGCACTACGTCGAGTAATTCTGTCTCAAGTCTACACGAGGAGGAGAGTGGTAACTTGTAAGTCCATAGAAGGAACATAGTTCAGCTTTGTGTTACAGCTTTTCTAGAATATTTTTATTTTGACTAGCTATATCTATGGATTAGGTGTTGTTAGTATCTTTTACGCGTGCTTTGTTACTTTACATATAAGATGCATGCATGCCTTCATCCTTTGTCCCTGAGCCACACAAAAAGCTATATTAGATGTTAGGATGAAAAGAAGGCACAAGGCTTTGGTGAGGATTCAAATACACTTGAGTGATTGAGTGTGCCAATGAGGAACAATTTGTAGTTTTCAAAACTTGTGAAAAATTTCGAGATGGGATCCTGAAAAGAGTAGAGTGGAATAAAACTGAATTTCGACTGTTCATTCTTATAACCGCCCAAGATAAGGAGATTGCTATAAGCCCCATAGGTAAAATGGTGAATTAATACTTTGCTAGTGATTCAAGTAAAATTTGAGTACTAGTTGTTCATAAAGATACTTGCAAGAGAAATGACATTATAGCAACTCCTGATCCACAGAGCCTAAAGTTTTTATCTTTGCTCGAGGACGAGCAAAGAGCTAAGCTTGGGGGAGCTTGTTGGCGGTCGTTACAACCCAATTCCGAACACCAATACTCGGGAATTGTCATGCTAGTATAGGGTTGAAACTTATGGTGCATACCCTTTTCACGACTAGATAGTCACACTCTCTATGATTTATTAGGAACATGGGGTGATTAGGCTTGGTCCATAATGTGGGACCAGGATCCCTAGGTCCACTCACATACGGGATTAAGCTACTCTGCTAGAAGGAGTTTGACCCCAAAAATCCATGATGCAGTCGGTTATGGTGCAAGACGGCGTATTTGACTTGGAGAACTAGTCGTGTACTTTTAGGAGACTCCCCAATTACCATATTAGTAGTACTCCCTGTTGTATATAGCTAGGATCATGTAACCGACTCTAACTCTGCTCATTGTACATATAACACAGAGCAGAGACCCCCAAAACAACACAATCATACACAAGGCAATACAACATGCATGACGTAGGGTATTACGCACATTCGGCTCGAACCTGTCTAAATCGTTGTCTCGTGTGTGCACCATCGTTCCTTAAAACTCAGCGAGACCCACGACTTCTCTACTCTGAGGTACCCTAGACAGGTACACGGTTGTTAAACACCGACACATAGGTCTGAGGTACCCTAGGCACGTACCCGGTCGTTAAACACTGACACATATGTTTTGTTTTCATGAGAAAAATTACAGAAGCCTAATTCACCGCTTTCTTAGTCACCCTGATCCATCCTTTCGTTGTTAAATTAAAGTTAATTAATTATGGTGGCTTTATTATGGCATCCTCGTCTTCAAGGAACCCGTCATTTGCTTGTGATTGCCTAATTGAACCTAGGTCATCACACGTCAATGATTGGTGTACAACTTTAGCCAATGCAACTAAGTCTGCGCGGGTGCTACACTCCAAATCTGTGACGGCCAGAGATGGATAGCACGCCACAACCGATGGAGCCACGACTACCGAACGCGCGCATGCAATTGGAATTTGCATTGGAAGCTTTATTAGTAGCTTTTCATTGTAAACAAAGAATAGCTTTAGCCGACATTTTTAAGTCCAAGTGGTCATTACTAGCACCTGATAGATGCCCCTCTCATTGTCGAACACATGATGCATATCCTAAAACCGGGAGCTAAACTATATATTTTCTTAAAAGGAGCTAAATATATTTTGGTGGTTATATATATACAGGAGGTAGATGTTAATCCTGTGTCCATCAGAGATTAAACCCTCAGTTTGTTTAAAATGTTATACGTGTTTCACACGAACACCATTTTATAAAGGTAGTTGAGTTGTAGTCGTTGTACCCACGCTTGATGTTATATGTCACTAGTCTATCAACCCGTGCAACTGCACGGGCTAGCAATTAAAGTCCGTTTCTAATTAGAAAATACTCTATCAAAGCCTATATCTCTCTTACCTTCTTCCTAGATACCTCATTTCTCCCTTTTTTTAACACACTATAGGGTATTTTCTGGTGCTATCTACATTCATCTCTAATTTGGAAGATACGAATTTTATTTGCCTCCCTTCTTTTCCCCATTTAGATTTCACATCTGCATGTGTTCTCATCACAATAAAAAAATATTATTTAGTGCTTATAACCAAATTTAAGCTTATCGTAGGCTGTACCGAGTTATGCATCACATCTTTATTCAAGTATCCATGTTTAGCTCCTTTGATTTGTTTTTAGTTTTTTAAAATGTTTGTGAAAAACTGATCGTTCACTATCGCTGCTCCCATGCAATTTAAGTTTAAAAAATGTGGATAGAAAGGAGCTATAATGAATAGAGAATTACATACGGAGAGGCTGTAGGATCTTCAATTTGCACCTGTTCTGGGATCAACTCGCCAGACTCCTAAAATCAAGAGTTCATCAATCTATCTGTTATGATCGAGATCATGTCAACTGCACCAGCTGCCTTTGTCACCTTCTATGCCCATCAACGTTGAATCGTCGCAGACATAAAATTAATTAAATCCTGTCACTTTGGTGGCGTCAAATTAGCTTTAACCGGCCACTACTAGAAAAACCATCATCACAAACGGCACCATCACAAACCGTTTGTGATACCCTCATCACAAACGGTTTTTGAAGAACCGTTCGTGATGGGGGCGTTTGTGATGTGAGGCCATCACAAACGGTTCGTGTTCCGAACCGTTTGTGATGGCCTCACATCACAAACGGTTCATGGAGCAGTGGGTGATGTGACCATAACCGGTGACAATGACTCTAAACCACCAATTGGATGGATCTTTTTGAAGCCGCTAATACATATCCGATGGATATTTTTGAAGCCGTTAACGAAGGAACTTTGGCTTGCCATTGTGGGTTTCATCTTCTTCACTGCCTTTGTTGTGTGGATGATTGAACGATCCATAAATACACATTTAGTTGCTAGATCTAAGTTTGAATATTCTCAAATTTGAAATTCAAATTTCGTAAACAGTCTCGGATGAAAAAACGGTCAACATGAAAGTTGTAGGTTTCGAAAAGTTAGAAAACTTTGTAGTTCAACAGATTTTGATTTGAAGTCGTTTAGGGCCTCAAACAAGCAATTTAAACTCGGTCTGGTATAATATGATAAGAGTCGGAACGCTATACACTCACAAGTGATAATGAGGTGCAGTGGTAGAGGAGTGCTCGCGTGAGGGAGAGGTCACCGGTTCGAATCACGCCGGCCACGTAGCGCGCGAGTAGTGGGCCATCGGTACATGTGTCATCAACTCATATTGTGTCAAGCTTTGAAGGAGCATTGAATACGATTAAAAATCAGACCTTGATCATGTCTGCTTCCTGATGCCTCTTCTGGACATTACTGTTTGCTTCACGCTCCTACCGCGCCATCTGATCCACCGCTCATGTTGCGGCCTCTCTCGCGGCGCATCATCACAGGCCTATGGATAACACCCTCGCTCGCGGCCTGCTCCCTCCATGGATGGCGCTAGCCCGGGCTCTTGCTTAGCCTACAACAGACGTACGCCCTGGATCACGCTACAGGCTGCCGCTGCTTTGGTGATCATCCAAGAAACCGCTAGGGTTTAGAAAAGTTACGGGCGTAACAGATGAGATTAGAGGAGCACAACCTCGTGGATTATTTTAGAATGGCAGGTGGGTAATTTAGTTATAAATTTAGGGGGTTACTTTACTATCTTTTTATAGTGGCATATGTGGGTAATTTTAGAGAACATGATAAATCTAAGGGCTATGATGATTTGAATCTACCAAATAGACGGCCAGATGTTTCTGATTATTGTGAGAATTTATAGGATTTATCTTTTTTTCTAGCGCGTCTGTTAAGGATTAATGTGGGGGCTTTAAAAGGAGCCTCCAATTAGTAATAGTAAGATATGTTCAGCGTGTGTGTATGTACATGCGTGTATGTATATATACATAGAACCTCGATCTGCAATTATTTCGTACATTTGGTATGTGTCATCAATCACCATTACCATTCATGGCACGAACAGGATAGTCGATCCGGAGAGAAGGATGCTTTAGCATAAACATGAGTACGTACGTGCCTTCTCGGTACAGTGGGTTACGACGTGGATGCAAGCAGCCTAGCTAGAAAAACTCTGCAGAAGGTCATTCTTTACTTGCGCGTCTGTAACCCTAAGTTATGTATCATCGCTGAGTGGATACGCTTTGACAACACACATATTAGCAAAGCATGCCAATTGATTGGTGGGGACAGGCAGGAGCTTCATGATATATATACCGTACGTGTTTTTATATAGTATATATAATATATACTGTACTAGGTACAAACTGAGTGGGCACATCCACCATGCCCTGGATAACTAGACAACTCATCAAGGACCCCTTGTCATTTTAGCTAGGCTGCCGGTTCAGCTCCTATATATAAGTTCCCGGACATCTCACTACGTACTGCACCCGGCCAGATTGACAGGCATTTTAAGCTTAGTCCTTCAACTCCTGCTGGTACGTGTCCTTCAACTCACTCTAAACTCGTTGAAATACAAATATACCGTCTTGAATTCGTCCTGCACATGAACGCACACGTGTGTCGTGGGTTAGGAGCTAGTCAGGACTTGCACCCACGACAACTCCTTGTTTGAATTTTACTTTTGGTATGTACTACGAAGGTGCTACTCCCTCGGTCCCATAATATAAGGACCTGGAGGGTTCAAATTTTGTACCAAAATATAAAGTCCTGGAGGGATATGACAAAACTATTTGGGGTTGGTGGGTAGGTGGAGAGTTGGTGGGTAGTGTAAAATGAGGGGTATAGAGGTCATTTCTCCTCTCTGTTATTTTTTGAGTTTGAATGCTTCAGGACCTTATATTTTGAGACGGAGGGAGTAGTAATAAATAGATGCCATGCAAGTACCTTTTTTTTAGCCAAGTAGCAGCGAGTAAATGAGGAGAAAGAGAAAATACATACGTCTCTTCTCCAGACCAGGAGAGATGGCTTCAACAAGATATGATGGCCACTTGGCCAGCACTGTTTACAATGTTTTTATAAACATCACTGCAACAACTATATGTGTCATCTACGGAGTATGTACAATTATTAATTCGAACGGTTATTCAGAAAAAAGTTTAGTAAACAGACTATATATATGCTGCCTTTACCTACGTTGTAAAAATTTGTAAGCAGTTACTGTCTAACTGTCGTACATAAGTATCCTTGTATGTCTAATATATTGAATTTGTGTGTGTAGCCTAATGGAGTTCTCAACCTTCGGCTTATGTTTGGCAATCTTGTTGCCTTTGTTGATTGATTTGTGGGACACTTGGGCAATCCGGGTCGCGGCTGTTGCTAGCTTGGCCCTGAATATAGCCCTTATGCTCCTCGGTGGCACCCGGCGCCACAACACATGTCCCCTGCGTATGGCCTTGTTGTGGCTGGGTTACAAAATCCAGCCAGACGTCGGCACCTACGCCCTCAGCAACCTCACCCTCAGCAACACCGGCGACACGTCGGCTTCGGATCGTGAGCAGCAGCTAGTTGCCTTCTGGGCACCATTCCTCCTGGTTCATCTTGCTGGTCCAGACAACATCACTGCCTATATCCTAGAGGACGGCAAGATCTCCCCACGGAAGCTCTTGGAATTCCTTGGGAAGGTTGCAGGAGCCGTGTGGGTGATTTACAAGTATATATATCTTTGTGATGGTAGTGGGCCTCTGCGCAATGCTTCCTCTATCATGTTAGGCCTTGGTATTGCAAAATACTTGGAGATGGTGCTTGCGCTTATGCGAGGCAATTTTGACAACATTGGGGCCTTGAGTGATGAGAACAAGAATAAAAAGATGAGCACCGAAGGCCTGGATCTATTGATCCCAAGTGATCGAGAGGTTGAGGCCGACAATGAGAAGGCTATTCTATATGCTCAGATCCAGTTCCTGATTTGTGGAAGCCGTGCCATGGCTGATTCTTCCGTCGAGACGGATTCATCCGACCATGAAACCAGCATGAAGATCTTCGATCTGGAGCCCAAGAATATGGCCAAGGTTGCCGAGATGGTGGGCTCATTTACGTACGACGTCCTCTACACCAAGGCAAGCAAGGTATACACCGGGCTAGGGTACTTGCTTCGTCTCGTCTCACCAGCCTGCACGGCGATAGCTTTCTCCCAGTTCTTGCTCTACCCAAAGGACTGTGAGGAGACTGCTGACATCGTCATCACCTACATCTTGATGGTTTCTGCCTTCATCCTCGATGTGATATGGCTCTTGAGGGCCCTAGGTTCCTCCTGGACATACACGTTCCTGAATACTACTTCATGGGTTTGGCTTAGCAATGCATTCCTGTGCAGTGGAAGGTGGCGCCGGCTCCGCCGCTTCAATTCCTTGTATCTCTGAATCCATGCAAGTACTCAAGCAGCCGCAGGTTGTGGTCAGGTATCATTGGTCAGTACAACTTGCTAGCAGAATCCACCCATGATACTAGCACGGTGGAACGTCTATGCAACTGGCTGGCGACCATGGTCGGAGTGCAGGACATCTGGAATGAATTCCAGAACTCGGGGTGCCTAGACAAAATTCCTGCAAATGTCAAGCAGCAGTTGTTCAAGCAGATCCAAGGAAGATTCGTCAAGAAAAATGGGGTTCCTCCCTATGCCATGGAGGACATCACAAAACTCTGGGGCCAAGAGGCCGTCAAAAGGAAGAAAAACGACAGATTATTAAAAGGCATCAATCTGGATATTTTCGGCCGAGAATTCCGAGAGGACATCCTGATATGGCATATTGGCACCACTATTTTCCTCGCGTGCAAAGATCAAGAGCTTTTGTATCAATCCAAGTTTCGCAAGGGAGTAGAGGTGATGTCAGAATACTTGATGTTTCTCCTCGCAGTAGCTGTTGGAGGTCACAAGCAAAGCTTTGAAGGGCATATGGGATAAAAAGGGTCGTCAGAAATGTAGCCCCTGTCCCACAGTTGCAAAGAAGAAGCTTGTTGAGATCCTGCAGAAGGAAAAGATTGATGATTCTCATGATGCTAGTCTATCTATTATCTCGTCTGGGAAGAAACTAGCCACTCAGCTGTTGGAAGTGAAGGATGAGCATATAGGGGAACTATTGGAGCTCCTCTTTGACGTGTGGGTGGACAAGATGCTCTATGCGAGCATCCGGTGCAGCAAGGACGACCATGCCAAGCAGCTCGCCCGGGGTGGGGAGCTCACAACCATTCTGTGGATTGTGGTAGAGCATGCTGGCCCATTTCGAATTCAGAAAATTCCGAATGATACGAACCCCGTGTGTCCTCCACCACCATCATGCTGCAAAGGCAAAGAAAATTGGATTTGCTGCGTAGATGATACGAACCCCGTGTGTCCTGACACCGTCTGTTGTACGGGAGACTGCTGTTGTATGGAGGACTACTATTGCTGAGCAGTTTCCGGATATGTTTAATACCAAATTCAGAATTTAATAAAAGAGCGATGCATGATTGTGTTAGTTGGTAGACACAAATAGGTATTAATTTAATTAAGGTCTGCTTTTAGTTGTGGGTGTGCCCTAGCTAACCACCAGTACTAGATTGTCTGGGTAGAATAGCCGTCCCAGGAATGTCCATGTCGATATAAAGTGACGCTGTTTATATATATGTCACTTCACCTCTGTTTTGTGCAAACCTAATGCAACTAGTGGAATTAATCCATATCACCTCTCATCTGTCAAAGAACCGTAGGAGGATATTTATTTAGCTTGCCCTTTTTCTCTCGCTTGACACACCTCCGCATGCTGTCCAACTTTGGAGCCGTCCTGTGGCTTCAGGAGATGGTCCAAATGTGTCGCCATATATGTTTTCTGCAAGTAAGGGTCCTTGTATGCAAACATAATTCAATCTTTTGGCATAGTTGTTGCTGCCTTTCTAGGAAGTGCTTCTTGCGTGGTTGGATATATTATAATTCTGGGCCGCTACTATTACACTAAGGCCAGAGTGTCAGTAGCTTAATGAACTCCGTCAGCACCGTGCTACTGCATTTGATGAAGTATACTATGCAAGTATTGTTTTTTTTTTATGTAACAGGAGGGGCAAGCTCTACTGGCTATATATTACAGGGAACAAAGAGTTTTGTACAAAGAAAAGGCAGCAAAAGAAAGAAAAATTTCAGAACAGATTGTAGCCAACATGCCTAATTGCTGGGTTGTAGGATGACTACTTTTCTGTGTGGATAACCAAGGCAAATTCCTTCTGAAAGATTGCCTTACAGCCTTGGACAGTGGGTACTTTGTTATCAAAGATGAGCACATTGCGCAATGTCTAGATGCTCCAGCACGATAAAATGATCCTTCATATGAAAAGGTTGGGCAATCTGAATTTCGAGACTGGAGGATGCCAAAGCCATTATGATTGTTATCCATAGTTAAGTTGATGTTGTTCCAGCATTCCTGTGCAAAATGACATGACAAGAAAAGATGATGAACATCCTCTTCTATATTATCAGTGCAGTAGACACGACGGGTAGTTCCAATTTTCTTGTGCTTATTAGCCGATCCTTCTGCAATAACCAGGAGAAAAAACACTTTGTGATTCAATTGACAGCAGTTTTTCCAAAGCCAGGCATACTATTACTGCTTCAAGGCAAGGTTAATTAAACTTTTGATGCCGATACCATAATTGATTCTAATGCTATATTATTTGTGTGCATATACAGTATAGTTTTCAGAATCTAGTTTCCCTTTTTATTTACTTTGTCGGACATTGCATCATAATTTCCCAATCATAAAGATAAAGAAAACATTTAATTAACAATATATCATATAATGCATTCCTCTTTTTTCGTGGCTTCCGTTCTTCGTCCATGCTACTTTGGAGCAAAATTGACCCTGCATATATAGCTACCTTCTAAAACTGATAATTAATAGTCAATAGACTACAACTAAATAGCTCTAAATATCCAAACAATTCCCTACTATATAAACTAACCACTATACCCGTTGTTGTTTTAGCTCTTTTTAGTTATCAGTGTCCTGGATCT
>OAMR01000196.1:581204-600942 GCA_900205405.1 Echinochloa crus-galli
CCTCTCACAATTTTGGAACTCCATCTAGTTTTTGTTGTTTAATGTCACTTACATTATTAATTGGGGTACAACTGGGTTACTTTCACATGTAGTAATTTTGGACTATGTAAAATGAACCAACTAAAAATGCTAATGCAGTTAAGCCGTGTCAAGCCTTTTTAGCCTTCATACCCCGTGTTATACTAGCTAAGTAATTCTGTTACTTACACTTGTTTTAATTCAACAAAATCTCGGATGGGTAACAGACTGGTCTGCGCCTGAGACTGCTGCTGAGTTCCCGGAGGATCTGCCTTTCTTCTGAGTTGTGTTCTCCCAGTCAGAGTCCCTGTGGGAGTGCGGCTTCATTAGTTGAGAGTTTTAGTCTTCCGCTGTAGTTGGTTAGTTTATTTATGTTGCACTCTGATGTAAACTCTTTATTTTAAACATTCAATAAAGCATGTGTACTCTGTTATATCATATTTGTTTTGCTATATGTGTACTATGACTTCTTGGGCACACATATGGCCGCATTCGGGTTTTAGAGTAAATCCGGGTGTGACAAGACTGACCACACTTTGATCTGTACAGACACAAGGCATGGAAGGATTCACTACTATACAAGTATAGAACCCACCTTTTGCATGGCAAAAGTGCTGGTTTTGAAAAACCAAAACCGAAAGTGCCACTTACAAGACATTCTAGCCATGCTTGTAGAACTCTCCACTTATAATGTGCAGCGGATTTTGGCTCGGACCGTGTCACACCCCAAAATAGGTCAGGGCAGTTTTAAGAGCCCAATCTCCGCAGACCATGGTCTCAAACAAATTGGAATCGAAAAACTATTTACAGAAAATGGATTTCAAAATATGGACCAAATAAACTAATTAATTACAACGTCACCTTAAGATTTACAAACATATACATAAAGATTCTTTTGTTCACGTCTTCTCCATGTCCATCGCCTCAAGATCCGTGCAAAGGTGTTATCTGCGTACACCACCATGCAAACTACTAAGTATAAAACTCAGCAAGAAAGATGAAATATGCACAATATATGTCAAGGAGTCCCAATAGTCTCAACGAGCCACTGCTCCAATCTCCAATGAATTTTGTAACATATTTGTTGAGAAAATACCAAATTTTAATTAAGAAATTCTATTTGGTGCGGTCCAATATTATACGCAGCTAACCCATTTATAACCCGGGTGCAGCAGGAGTGAATATTCACATTTGTGCACTCTGCACAGGTGTACCCTTTTCCTTGGATTTTCTCGAGTATCATACCAGACCACGTCTGGCCATTCACGCGTCCATTGTACACGTTGACCAACCCGAGAAAAAATAGGCTTTCCCATACACGAGCTACGATATAGAGCCCATCCGGCATCCAGCTGGCCCGACATCCACTACTACGTCCAAAGATCAACATAGTCGGCCCTCCGTCCAGCGTTGTGCCCATACAACAAGTCGGCCCAACGTCCAGCACTGCGTCCAACTCATGGCCGGCCCAACGTCCATCGCCATGTTCACTCTATGCGGGTTACACCGTCCTCTATGTAGGTAACTGCCTATACCCGCCTATATAGGACCATGGCAATACTAGTATACGTACAATGATCTGCCACCAAACTAGTATTAACATTGGTTAAGTGTTTCCACCAAACTTGTATTAACCTTAGTATACGTACAATGATCGGCCCCCTGTCTCCTCCCGCCACGCCGGCAGTGGCAGCGGCACCGCAGGCAGGTGCGGCGTGGCGAGGAGGTGGCTCGTGGCGATGGGGGCCGGCCTCCCCGGGTGGCGGTGGCCCTGCCCGCCCTCCGTGCGAGGCAGAGGCGGCAGGTTTTCCCAAAGCCACAGCCCAACCACCAAACACACCCTAAGATTATGGGTAAATGCAGGTGCAGGGCATGAATATCTTTGATGGAGTGAAATGAAATGGTGTACATACTACATGCTTCTAGATAGCTGAATTACCAAGAAAATTTGCTTAGTAATTATCTTTGCCTGGTCTTCACCCTTGCCCGAATTTCCAATCCAACTAGTGTCTAATTGTGTTGGGCTGGGGTATGTATACTCGGGAGCTGACGTCCCAACAGACCTAAGCCCAGCGAAGGTTATACAACCAGGGCTAGGTCTAACTCAAACCAAAAAACTAACCTAATAGGTGAGGGCTATCCGCTTTTATATATTATGCTCTCCCACCATCAATTTTCAATGCGGGACTAAACCTAACAGCTCACGTGTGTTTCTTATATCGGCTTTTTGGGTGGCGTGGACAATGAATCCGCTTTAAATGGTGCCATTTGGCACGGCTTCACCATGCCCTGAACATCATCCCCGTGTCGTGTGGAGAATGCACCAAGACCACACTGAAGAAACATAACTCTATGGGCAACATTTCATTTTATTTTCCATGTACAATCGCTAGCAGGAACCAGGCCGGCACCTCCTTCGATAGTCACTCGCAGGAAATCCACTTCCGCAGAAGCTAATCATGTCAGTCAATACGTCTAATGTCTTGCTACGACTAAACAATTCGTAACAACCAATGTTATACAGGAAATCGCTAGCCATTGGGCGCGTAGACATGCATATCGTCGATCTGCTGGCCGGTTTACATGATGACGCAGGGCGGGACGGGTCTATCCTCGATGATGATGATCAGCGGGCACGGCATTCCACGGCAGCAGCAGCGGCATCGGCACGCCATCCAAGTCGGGCAACGGCACGCCGACGGTTCTGGCGGTCTGCAGTGGCCCTGACCCTGACAGGGGCGTGGCCTAGAGCAGCTGCATGGCCACGCAGGCTGCGGCCATGGGTTAGGGCATGGTATCAGCTTGCACTCCTTGGGAGGCGGAGGCGGTGGTGGTGGCGGCTTGACGATCTCGATGTTCTTTATCAAGCAGCCGGCCTTGCACCGGAGCATGCAGGAGAGCTTGTCGGCGTCGAAGGGGCCCGACAGGATCACCTTGTCCTTCTCGTACTCCACTTTCTCGAAGACGAATTCAGTTCGGGCTGTGCGTATATTTGCATATATGGATAGACGATGATATGAGAATGACATATAATCGGTTATGTACGAGATATATCCTGGGAGATTAATTTCAGTTATATTACTATACGCACCTTGGATGCAGCACAGGATCCTCTCGATCTTTTTTCTCCAGCGGCAGCAGTCCTGCAGGTTCAACGTGATGATTACGGTTACGGTCGGCATCGTACTCTGCATGAAATTAAACAGAACAGGCACACATGCATGATCCAACTACTCCACGGCAAGCGAAGCATATATACGAGGTATCTCTACAGTATCTCTAGAGTGATCTTTAATTTGGTCCTGAACATATATATATGATACCACAGGGTGAAACAGAAGTACTTTCCCGATACAGAGCAATGGCTAGATTCAACCTTGTAATCTTCCTTTTTCTTTTCTTTGTACATATACTCCTTTGTTTTTTGTTCATATATAACCCCATCAAAAAAATATGCCGGGACAATGAATACAAACCAAGATTGATAAATCCTCCTTATCTTTATTCTTTAGATGGGCTTTTGCAGAGACCAACTCACAAACAAAAACCACAGGCGAAACTTATTCGAGCTCACCTCACGAGGCGACGTGACCCTGAAGAAATGCTGGTGTCTGAGTAGCTTATATTAGTGAAGCTGTAAAAAAGTGAGTGGGAGTCTCATCACAGGAGAGGTGCTCAATGATCGACTTGAGGTGTGTAATAATCTGTCCGTGTGCGTTATTTATAGCTCCAGGCTGGGTTAGTGATGATCATTCTGTGGTAGAGTACGTCTTTTATCTTTCGATAAAGAGTTGGTGTAGTTCGTGAACAACAGGCCGGGTATGATACTTAGTGGGTGGAATGTTACCCTCTTGCATTGCCTACAACAAGTTGGCTTAACAAATCTTTTCTTCCAACTATTATATCCAGCTAGGATTCCAAGAGGATCCAAGAAAAGACATACCACTCGAATGTTCTAAGGCTAGGCAACTTTTAGGAAAAGCATGAGCACTCAATCATCAGAAAACAAATCAGTAGAGCACATGAATTCCTCCCGGCTCAATATGCATTGAGCACCGATAGATAATTATTTGGACCTGGGTAGCTAATCGAGCGGGACATACGTGCAAATTTACAACAATGATGCACTGGCGGCCATAACACCAACCATTCGTGACTCAGATTCATCAATGGTTTCAATTTTTGAAGCGGCCTCACCTATCCATATGTGTAGGAGTCGATCAACAAGTCTATATATCTCGATATAAAGAAACGGGTAGTGTACACATGAATTAATCGTGTTGCACGCTACAACTTGTATCATATCAAAAGGCTGCTGATCATTTTGCAGGACGATTTGGTTATCCGAAAAAGGAATCACACTAGCAGACTTGCACTATCGTACGTGGTCGTCGTCATTTTCTTGGTTTTCTTATGCCTTTTTCAGACATGGTGCGTGCATAGGATATATTTTATATCATTATACTGTTTTTAGATTAGACCAGACTGTTAGGTAGGTAATAGGAGGTGCGGCTTCCACGCTGAATCTGTTACCTCAGAAAGTAGCATCAAACCCTCATTGGACGTTGTACTATACAGGATATATTGGAATGGGAACAGATACGACTGAAGTTTCTGCAGTTCCTTTGAATCCATTAACCATCTTTTTCTTCAAGTGCTTCTTTGACTAGTAGAATGCACGTGCGACACGCACGTGTATATAAAGAACACGTTGAATAAAAATTTTATTTTCATAGAACTTCACCTATGATAAAGAAAGAGAGGAGCAGTGTAAATTAGTAATTGAAAAAAAGGCTAAAAAGGAAAAGGGCAGCCCCTCAAAACCAAAGAATTTTGCTTAACGTAAGCACACCATATCTGGACAATGAACCAAAATTAGTGCTTCTTTCCTTTTGCTATGTTCCTAGTACTGCAAACATGAACGATTTTGTAGTGAAAGACACGAACCATAGCTTTAGGACCAAGCCCCGCATCAGCGTCCGATACTTTGATCCACGTACAAGGTCCTGGCTATCGTGCACCGTAATGGCGGGCATAGAGAAACCCACCCATTCGCTAGTATTCTATATGTTCCAAAGGGCAGCCTCTCCTGTATCAAAACCAAAGAATTTTACTTAACCTAAGCACACCGTATCTCGCCAATGAATCACAATTAGTGTTTCTTTCACTTCGCTTTATCATTCCTAGTGTTCCATCAATTTCAAAATTTTCACGTAAAATATTGCAAACACGAACGATCGATGTTGTGATGAAAGACACGACGCATAGCTTACGGAAGTCCCGCATCGGCGTCTGATATTCTGATCCACGTACAAGGTCCAGCCCATCAGATATGAACACAGATTTGTGTTCATCTTGGTTCCAACGGGTTATACTACTACCGTTCCAACCAAAACTAACATGTGGACTTCACATTTCATCGAATATGTTGTGGCACAACCATAATAGGGAAATAAATAATGCATCTTCCACAAATATAGAATGCAAATAATCCCTATAATAGGGAAATAAATAATTCATCTTCCACAAATATAGAATGCAAATAATTTGAAAACCCACCAAATGCTTCCTAAACAAGACGTCTTTTACAAATATAGACCACAAATAATTGTGTAGTTTTTACCCATGCTCCTAACCACCTGACAGTCCTTTATGAATTAACCTCCCTACCATACTATTTTAGATGCATTTGCCGACATAAATATTGTTCAATGGCAAAAACTGGATCCGAGGCAGAATTATGTAAATAAAAATTTGATAGCAAATATCATACAGAAAACAAATAACGTAAATGGTTGTTTTGATAGGCACATAGTATCAAATCATATTGACCAAGAGTTTTAGAACTGAACTGCCCAGACACCTATTTTTACTTTGCTGCTACATATTCCAACATGTGAACCTCAGTGCCCAAATCCTATCTGCATTAGAATAACCCAAATTAAATAAATTATGATTTCAATTATAGACTATGACATTACTTGATAGATTCCTTCAGAGACTTGAATGGATTATCCCCTGTCTTCAGACACAACATCAACTGCCTCCAGAGTCCAGAGTGTGGACCTCAAGATCGCCTAAGTGTGAACAATACAACATTTCTTCTCTGAGAAATTCAACACCATTCCCTCTCACAATTTTGGAACTCCATCTAGGGTTGCATCGGAAAAGTTTAAAGTATCAGAAAATACAAACACACATATATAGGAGCAGCAGACCACAGCTAGTTCCATTCTTCAACCTCCCCATCCGTCCATCTTGCATGGATGCACCTGCAGTACAGAGGGGATATTTTCCAAAAAGACCACAAGAAGGGTATTTTTAGGATATCATATTGTCAACACTTCAGAGGCCCAGACTACACATAGAAAAACATCCATTTGAGCATTGTGTAAAATCAGTCAAACAGTGCACTGAGTTTTAACTTTTCATCACGCAAAAGAATCAGAGCCACGAGCATTGGTAAATCAGAGTGGTATATAATATGAATGTTTTCCTAACATATGTATGTATCCATTAAAAATATATACACATAGAAAATAGAGCACTTAAATGAATAGTAGAAAATTGATTAATATTCTGAAATATGAAAGGAAATCCCACTGCTAATCCCACTCTCGCTACAAACGAAAACAGTCTGATAATGTAAAGTAAGTAAGCGTAAATTTGTGTTCTGACAGCAAAAGAAAGGCATATCTAAATTTATCACTAACAGGATAGAGCAATAATAAGATATAAAGGAAAATAGAAACTATCTTACGTACATCAAGAATTAAGGATTCCAAAGTAGGGAAAAACCAACCTGTAAGATCCTAAAGTGTGCTCAATACCTACACAAACTCATCGAGAATACCATAGCTCAATCAGATGGTATACAGTTATGATTTTTAACAACACAAAACATGGGCCAAGCATCAACCATTTATCCGAACTCTAAGAACGATAGAGTTTATTTGCCATTCCAATCAATAAAACCATGATAGCTAATACTTATGCCGTTCGAATTATTAATATAAGCACCTCAATAATGGATCATAGATGACTGGAAAGAAACAACAAATTGACCAACCTTTTAATTATACAGATGATTTATTTGTTGCCAGCCCAGCACTTCTATTTATACCTCCAGTTGTGCCACAAACACCTCGTGCGACCTCAGTTGCCGCCTTCAATCAAGTCTCTTCCCTGAAAGCCTCTGTGTGATGCAAAGTGCTCCCATCCCTCCTTCAAATTTAGGCTACTGCACCAATACTTCAGAGGAAAAGAAACATCAGGAGCAAAAACATGTACATACCGAAATTCCCTGAAAGCCTCTACGTGATGCAAAGTGCTCCCATCCTTCCTTCAAATTTAGAACAAGTCCATCAATTAGACATACAGTGGAATGACTGATTGCACAACAGATATAAAAACAACAGATATTTACTGCCAAGCCGCTCGTCAAGTGCCTGGCTATCTATTAACCAAAGATATTTAAGCTTTGCAACTTTTTTTTCTATCAAATCTCATTTCTCATCAAAACCAAATAACCATTCCATCCCATCTCACAACATCTCTGAACTTACATTAACGATTCATACTACTGGAGTTTGGTTGATCACAGATAACCGTTCTTTTGCTTAATTGGGGGCTCATAAAGGCATAACCATATATAGCTATTCTGCTGAAAACACAACCAGTCCCCCACGTAAACTGGTCCTTGAATGCAATCAGTACCCCTACAGCTAATTTGTGACAAAATGAAATGCCCAAAAATTTTAGTTAGAAAGTTTGATCAGAGAATATTATTAAAGCAAGTTTGAGGCTTACATTAAAGAACACAGTGTTCCTGTTGGCATATAGATCATTCCTGTCAATACTGTTAGAAACATACAGCACAGGTGTGACCACTTAACTGCAGCGGATGGAGCTGAACCACAAACCATATATTGCAGAAAAGAGCACCTGCAAGGAGTGATCCGTACATTGCAGTTTGCTAGTCATAGCACCTTATTACTTGCTCATCGTCATTTTCTTGGTTTTCTTATGCCTTTTTCAGACATGGTGCGTGCATAGGATATATTTTATATCATTATACTGTTTTTAGATTAGACCAGACTGTTAGGTAGGTAATAGGAGGTGCGGCTTCCACGCTGAATTTGTTACCTCAGAAAGAAAGTAGCATCTGAAGGATCGAAAACGGCGACCAGAGAGGGGGCGAGTGAATGGGAGCCGATAAAAATTTCTCTCTCGAGAGCAAATCCGGCCTATATCCCAAAATCACTACCAATCGTGTCCAACTCCCTTTCTTGCCAAAACCACTAAGCCACTGGAGTGCTTCTGGTCCTAGGAACAAGAATCAACCAACACAACTCAAACAACACATCGGAAACAAACGAAACTGAGCTCAGCTCACCACACAGGACAAAACCGGAACATCTGGTTTTCTGAAACCAGAACCTCTGGATACAACCCGAACATCCGGTTTCAGAAATCCGGAACTTCCGGTTTCGCGGGAACAGGACAGCCCGCGGGAAGAACTCGATCTAAACTTCAATCGATCTCCCGATTCGCTCCACGGATTCAAGTGAGACTTTGGGGATATGTAGGATACATCATGAACTAGTCATGGCTCCGAAATCACACCCAAAGAAGCACCGAATCAAAGGTAATTGCGGATCTAACCGAAGAACACAACAACCAAGAGTTCATCCAAAGTTCATCAAATCGAGAGTGATTCAAGGGGTTTCGGAGGAAGAGATCACCAAGCAAAGGGTCACTAGGTACCCATATATGATTCCCTCAAAGAGATCCCGGAGAAAACCCTCTCAAATCCGACGAACGAAAATCCCACAAAAAAGGCTCAGAAAATACCGAAAAAGATAAATTTCAGATCTTGCAAGGGACACAAACTTGAGCACGAAATTGATCTTTGGATTACCACAAGAGGTTCGGTTACAAGCCACTCCTAGCAACAATCAAAGCTAGGATGCAAAAAGATCACTCAAAGATCCAACTCTCTCCTCTCTTCCTCTCACCAAGAGCACCCAAAAAGAAAGAGCACTCCACCCAACTAGCCAAAGAGTTAGCTGCCCAACCAGCCACCTCCTATATATAGAGCCTCCGGACAAATGACCGAAGTGCCCTACACTAGGAGTTACAACTCAAGCCCACGCAGGGGCATTTTGGTCAATACATGAATAGACCCATCGAGCGGACACGCATCCATCGGGCCTTGCTTACCTCCGACGCAAGCTCCTCGATCACGCCGCGTGCCCCCCGCTTCGAAGCTTCCCGACACGCACGACCAAAACCTGAACTTCTGGTTTTCCAAATCCGAAACTTCTGGTTTCTCCAAACCAGAACTTCCGGGTTCACGAAACCAAAACTTCCGGATCCGCCACGCCAGGTCCTCGGACTTGGTTTTGAGGACCAAACCAAGAAACCCTACTCCTCTGGTTTTGTGGCTAACCAGTAAACCCCGCGCACTTGGTCCGGCCTCCATTCCAAGCTTCGAGCATGCCAAGCCTTTCACCTCCGGCTCCCGGACGGTCTACTCGGTCTTGCCTCGTTCCTTATACTTGAGCCAAGGCGAACGTCAATCCACACAACGTTGTCAACCACTCATCACGAGTGCATTGACAACACACCACTTCATCATAGAGGTTACACAACACTCACAACAACACAACACATACGACTTAACGTTCTCAACACAAAACCTCAAATCATCCGGTCAATCACTCATCATATATAAACCAAGGCACATCTCAACTTGGTTTCTCAATCTCCCCCTTGATGAGTGCATTGACAAAAGATGGTTTGAAAGCAAAATAAAAACTTATTCAAGTGCCCAAAAGCCAAGAAAAAGAAAAAACAAGGCCACTTGAAATGAGAAGCGACAAAAGCAAGCTCCAACCAAGGACTCTCGGAACCAACCAACACCAAAGCACAAAGGCCAAACACACCAAAGAGACAACCTAGAACCCAAGAGCAATGCAATACCAACAAGCATCAAACCGAACCGCTCACCACTACCAATAAACAATTTTCAAAACACGCTCATCACTATAAAATCAAGGTTCGTGTCAACTTGATTTTCCTGAATTTTCTCCCCCTTGATGAGTGTGTTGACAATCAATGAGCACAAAGAGACGGTTTGAGAGACAAAGGCCGAGAACCTCGTCCAAGTGATCGAAAGCCACACAAAGGCAAAGATCAAATACACTTGGCATGAGAAGAAATATAACGGCCAAACTCGCCAAAGTCACAACCAAACCAGCTCCTCAAGAAGAGGCAAAAGGGCTCAACACCACCGGCAAAGCCTCAACAAACCAAAGGAACTCCCCCTGAACCAAAGCACACTCCCCTGGACAAATGCACACTCCCCCTGAACAAATGCATACAAGAGTTCAAATTTTTCAAGCGGTTCAGACATAAATCCGGAACTTCCGGGTTCCCAAATCCGGAACTTCCGGATACATTCTGGAACTTCCGGTTTCACAAACCCGGAACTACCGGTTTTGCCCAGACAAAACTGCCCCAAAGTGCTAAAATGCAAAGAAATGCACAATTTTTCTCCCCTTTGATCTAAGCAAGTTCCAATAGGTAGATGCAACATTTCTCAAGCTTCCAAACCCCCTTGTTGCACAAATTTCTCCCCCTTGTTGCCAATGCATGAATCAAGGCACAAATGCAAAAGATGCAACCTAGAGCTTCTCAAATATAAAATGAGCGATATAAAATGCTACACATGGGCAAATGAGGAAGCAAGATAGTCCTAGGTGTTGAACAAGCATTGCCAACAAGATTTCATGATTGTATAAGCATATGACCAATTATTTTCCAATTTTCTCAAGTTTTTCAAAAGTTTATCACCTCATGAGCAAAATTTCAACTTCAAGCCAAAATCAGCTAAATCATGCAAGGATCATTCAAGGTTATCAATTCTTGTTAAAAGATCATTGCAAACACCCAAAATCTAGTTCATGTCATGTCAAAGCCACCGAGCCATGTGTCTACTTCTAAAAAGAGACTTCTCTTGGTAGACAACATGCAATGGTTTAGCACCCAAAATTTTCTCATTTAAGCACAAATGACATGAACATAACCTTGAGAGCATATATTTGAATTTTTAGCACTTCTTTTTCAGATTTTAAACATGGTACATGAAATGCCTTTGCGGCAAAAAGAAGCTTATGCCTCTCCATAACCTAGACAAAGGGCTAAACATTTGCAATGATAAAATGATCTTTGACCCATTTAGCAAGAAAAGGTTCTCCAAGCACAACCTAAGCATGAAAAAGCATTTAGGCTTGAACTTAACCATTTAACGAATTTGCTCATGGGTGTGATCAAGTTTAGCATTTCAAAATCATTAGCAAGCACATTATGGATATACAAAGAATCAATCAAGTGCTTAGCTATCCAACATGACAAGACTACCCACAAGTCCATGAGCTCAAATGTAGCAAGTTATATTGGTCACTCCATATAAGATAAGTTCACCCTAACATGCTTCAAAATAAATATGAACAAGCTCTAAATATATCACAAAGTAACCTATATGCCAAATGCAAGACATATGATACAAATGCAACAAAATGAGCATGATACCAATATCCACATAAGATACAAGGATGCTAAGCCAAAAAGATACCAATGAACAACAAGCTAAACAAGATACAAGTATACAAGTGAGCACAAAGGGAAAGGAAAAACTCACTATACATAGTGTACAAAAGCCTCTTGAGGGCCATTTGAAGTGGTGTGGAGAACCATCAAGTCTTGATCAACTCAAGCCAAAGATCAAGTCTCGTAAAGCTCATGTTCTCCATCCACATCCCCATACCTACACATGAGGGGACAAAGAAGACCGAGTCTTGGATCCCAAAGGGTTAGCAAGCATATACTTGGGAATCCAAAACTTAGTCACACGGGTAAACGATGCACTCAACTTATCATGTGGGTTAGTATGATGCAAATGTTGGTTCAAATGAGATTTAGAAACACCCTTGGAAGCATGCCTCAAAGGAGCAACTCGAGAGGAAGAACGAGTGCCACCACAAGCAAAAAGACAACTATCTCCCAAGGTCTGCTGAGAAGAACTATCACAAGAACCATGAGAACCGTGTCGTGGACCAACACCAGAAGCACTAGAAGCATGTCCACGAGCACGACCTAACTCACGAGAAAAAGCTCTCTTGATGCCTATCTTTCTCACAATAAGAGCAATGGTACAAAGGCCTATTGGAAGGCACGGTCCGAGTGGACAAATCACCATTCTCTTGTAAGTGAGAAGTCCCTTGGGACTTAGAGCAAGAAGCATCAACCCTAACACTTGACTTGGTGCCTACATTAGAATCACATGTGCCATGAGAAAGGCTACATGGCTTCTTAAAAGCTTTGGCATGCACACGTCACTCGTGCTTGACACGGCGAAAGCAAAACTCAATGGTATGCCCTTCTTTCTTACAAAAGGTACAATGAAACTTTGGTTTGGGGGATTGATTTCCAAACATATGAAAAGCACCCTTCTCATGAGAAGTCCTTTGGGCATCACCGGAAGAAGCAACAAGCTTAGGAGTAGCTATAGAAGAGCTATCCAAAGCACTAGCACAAGTGCCACCATCCAAAGACTCACGCTCAAGAGAAGAAGTCAACTCCGGTTGAGAAGAAGCAATTTTAGAAACATCAACATCGGAGTGACAAGAAATGCGAGAATCCAAAGATTTGACACAAAGACTCTTGCATCTTGTGTGCAAAACCTCATTTTCAAATTTGAGGCGCTCACAAGTACCACATGAAATATTTCTCAAATTTTCAATTTCCTTCTCAATGCACTTAACATATGTGGTACGCAAGAGTTCATTCTCTTTCTCAAGGTTAGCACTCATTTCATTGTGCTCAACCAACTTGGCGCTCATATCATCGCGCATTTTCTTCAATGCCAAAACTTCACTTTCCAATTCAATGCATGATGTGCAAATGAGACCACATGAACAAATATCATCATTCACATCAAGCATATCATCATGATTATCGCAAGAAGTAAGGCATGCATCAGCATCAAGAACCAAAGAGCACATGCTACATGGCATAGATTTTATTTCACAAATTTCAGCCCTAGCAAGCTCAAGTTCATCTACACATGTGGTGTGAGTCAATTTTAGTTCATTAATTTCAGCATGTAAAGACTCACAAGAAATACATGGAAGGGAAGCACTTGACTCTAACAAAGCAATCTTACTTCTAGCCACATCAAGATCATTATTCAAAGCAACACAAGAATTGCAAGGCATAGAAGCATTAGATTTCAATAAGTCATTTTCAGATTGCAAGCAAGCAAGGGATGATCTCAATTCATCATTCTCAAGATCAACTCTATTACAAGATCCCCTAAAAAATTCAAGTTGCTTTCTACAACAATTAGCTTCATTTTTTAGTTTCTCATTTTCAATAAGCAAAGCATCACAAGATTTGCATGGCAAAGGTGAGTTCTTAAGTTCCACATTCATCTCACCATAGGCACAAAGCGTTTCTTTGGGCTGCCTGCCCCGAAGCCACGCTTCAGAAGACGCCCTTGTTTTCCGAGGGTTGCTTTCCAACAACGAGGAAAACTACGAGTATGCATATAGAGTCATAGAAATGGAGCTGGGTTTTGCCCATGATCATTTCTTCACCAACTCTCAATATCAAGCTTTTGGGGGCTTCGCCGCTTCAAAACTTGTTCTATATTTCGCACTTCTCAGTGGAGAAGAGGATGTCGTTACCAGCAAAGACAGTCATATCATCACAGCAGTAATCATAGCGGTTCTTTTAGCACTTGAGCTGCTGCAGGTGTATATTTATCTATCATCCGACAGCTTAAGGGTCGAAATTGCATATTACTTCTCCATCATGCCTTTGAGAGGTATGTGTGAAGGATCGAAAACGGCGACCAGAGAGGGGGGGTGAATGGGAGCCGATAAAAATTTCTCTCTCGAGAGCAAATCTGGCCTATATCCCAAAATCACTACCAATCGTGTCCAACTCCCTTTCTTGCCAAAACCACGAAGCCACTGGAGTGCTTCTGGTCCTAGGAACAAGAATCAACCAACACAACTCAAACAACACAGCGGAAAGAAACGAAGCTGAGCTCAGCTCACCACACAGGACAAAACCGGAACATCTGGTTTTCTGAAACCGGAACCTCTGGATACAACCGGAACATCCGGTTTGAGAAATCCGGAACCTCCGGTTTCGCGGGAACAGGACAGCCCGCGGGAAGAACTCGATCTAAACTTCAATCGATCTCCCGATTCGCTCCACGGATTCAAGTGAGACTTTGGGGATATGTGGGATACATCATGAACTAGTCATGGCTCCGAAATAACACCCAAAGAAGCACCGAATCAAAGGTAATTGCGGATCTAACCGAAGAACACCACAACCAAGAGTTTTTCCAAAGTTCATCAAATCGAGAGTGATTCAAGGGGTTTCGGAGGGAGAGATCACCAAGCAAAGGGTCACTAGGTACCACGCACAAGAGGAAGAGCTTGGTGCCATAACTCAAAGCACCGGTTAGGATTAGCCAAAAACAAGCACAAAACGATCAAATCAAATCCGCAAGCAAAAGCGTCCTTTTCTCGTCGCCCTATGGATCACAAAACCGGTCAAGGTGGAGTGATACTAGGTACCCATATATGATTCCCTCAAAGAGATCCCGGAGAAAACCCTCTCAAATCCGACGAACGGAAATCCCACAAAAAAGGCTCAGAAAATCCCGAAAAAGATAAATTTCAGATCTTGCAAGGGACACAAACTTGAGCACGAAATTGATCTTTGGATTACCACATGTGGTTCGGTTACAAGCCACTCCTAGCAACAATCAAAGCTAGGATGGCAAAAAGATCACTCAAAGATCCAACTCTCTCCTCTCTTCCTCTCACCAAGAGCACCCCAAAAAAAAGAGCACTCCCACCCCACTAGCCAAAGAGATATGCTGCCCAACCAGCCACTCCTCATATATATAGAGCCCTCTGGACAAATGACCGAAGTGCCCCTACACTAGGAGTTACAACTCAAGCCCACGCAGGGGCATTTTGGTCAATACATGAATAGACCCATCGAGCGGACACGCATCCATCGGGCCTTGCTTACCTCCGACGCAAGCTCCTCGATCACGCCGCGTGCCCCCCGCTCCGAAGCTTCCCGACGCGCACGACCAAAACCAGAACTTCTGGTTTCTCCAAACTAGAACTTCCGGGTTCACGAAACCAGAACTTCCGGATCCGTCACGCCAGGTCCTCGGACTTGGTTTTGAGGACCAAACCAAGAAACCCTACTCCTCTGGTTTTGTGGCTAACCAGTAAACCCCGCGCACTTGGTCCGGCCTTCACGCCAAGCTTCGAGCACGCCAAGCCTTTCACCTCCGGCTCCCGGACGGTCTACTCGGTCTTGTCTCGTTCCTTGACTCGACCACGCCTAGTGTACCGGCTCGATCACTTCACCCACGTTGCCTTGCTTGTTCTTGCACCATGTGAACCGCACTTGATCCCATCGGCCACCGGGTCCCTCGAACCAAGCCTACTTGTCTCTCCGCTCCTGGGAGGCCGCTCCGGCTAAGACCTTTCGCACTTGTTCTTCACCTGCACCAATGCAAACCAAGCCGCATCTACACGTGCAATACTTGAGCCAAGGCGAACGTCAATCCACACCACGTTCTCAATCACTCATCACAAGGAAAGCGACCATCCACTCGGTCCCTCGGACGCACATGGTCCTCAGCATCAAACCCTCATTGGACGTTGTACTATACAGGATATATTAGAATGGGAACAGATATGACAGAAGTTTCTGCAGTTCCTTTGTATCCATTAACCATTTTTTTCTTCAAGTGCTTCTTTGATAAATTTCTTCGAGAGCAATTTGTATAGTATTTAGAATTGCTCCACCAAACAAAAACCCTTGATTTATTTGGTAATTGGGTTAAACAAAGGGGGCATAATCCAAATTTGCACTTATTGACAGGAGCCGCTGCTCTATGTTAGACAATATGGTTAAATAAGAATGTTGTGGTTTTTGATAAATATCAGCCGAAAACCTTTTTGCAGGTACTATTCGGGAGGGGAGGGGGGCATATTGGCTTCGGCTATTGACCAAGTTGCAGCGAAGTGAACAAGACCAGGAAATCTTGATCTCGGTCGGCCCAAACTTAGAGATGGCTACCCTTTGATTTTTCTTCTTCTCATGGATGGTCCTTTGGTTTACGGCTTGATGTTTAATTTCTTGTGTGTGGAATTGTCGCATGCTTGAGTAGCATGAAACTATGTTGTGTAATAATGTTGGATGATCCATACCTCGTCCTAAAGATGCCCACACTAGGAGGAGGACTCAGCATCCATGATGACATCAAGTCGTTAGTTTGATGGCAAGGCGATCCGACTCGCCGAGCTATCACGTCAACATGGCAACAATGCCCTGATGGTGGAAGAAGCCAAGAAGATGACGCCCGAAGATTTGAAGATTCCTGAGCATGATCCGACCCCCGATGGCGCTAGAGCCAACCTCAGCGTCCAAACCAGTCAGACTAGGCCTCGACGACCCCTCCAAGACGGCCATGATTGCCTCAGGCCTATCCCCCAAATAGGAAGGCATGCTCACCTCCTTCCTTAGGGCTAATTGGGACATATTTGCATGGAAGTCATCAGATATGCCCGGCGTCCCAAGGGGGCTGAGCACTCCTTAGATCCGAGCAAAACTGCCAAGCCGGTCAAGCAGAACCTATGTTGATTTGCTAGTCAAGTAAATGTGGTGCGCTCCTTTTCTACCTCCACAACCACCTACATAGTGGCCCTACCATTCATACCTCCGTATCCCATCCCCACCACCCCGAGCAGAGTAGGCTGCGACAACAATAAAAGGCATGTTTTGGTGGTAGCTTCGATGTCATTATTGAGGCTTCTAAGAGCCCAAGCCATCGAAGCTATTCCTTAGCTTTCAATGGATATTGATGCAACCTCGCCGGTGGAGCCGGTGAGGAGGGACGTAGCGGCGACGGGAGGATGTGTTATCATCGTGGCCATGAGCCACTACAGCCTAAGAAAAGAGATGATATATAGGGCCCACATGTGAGCGGTGGAAAGAAGTGACGTAGGATATGTATTTTCAAGTTACAAAGACGTAGCACCCTAATGTCAAAAACTTCTCTTTTAATTTATTAATTCTAAATAAACAAAACAAAGATAAAGCTCATACACATGTATTTGGGCCGAACAATGTCTTTTTTTCTCGACCACACACACAGAAGAGCTGCACATCATTATATTAATTGAAGAAGTAGAGTCATACAATGGCTCAAACACCGCAATGTTGAGTTTCCAGTCGACCGCAGATTCACGTCCGTGAGGTCGATTCACCACGCGCTTTCTCCCCCACCGCGGACCCACAATAGCCTAGCTACTTCGTGTCCCCTGTTTTGTTTCTCTTTCCTCCCCCGTTCCCTCAATCCTTAGATCTATTTCTCAGCTACCGGCGAGCACGAGCAGGAGCTCTGCCCGCGGGAGCGCCGGCGAGCTTCGCCCGCGGAAGCGACAGTGGGCGCAGGCAAGCTCCGCTCGTGGGAGCGCCGGCGAGCTCCGCCCGTAGAAGCGACGGCGAGCGGCGAGCTCTGCCCGCGGAAGCACCAGCGTAGGAGCAGCGCCGGTGAACTCCCGACGTGGGAGCATGTGTGCGGCAGCGTGCTCCGAGCTCCCTGACCGGCGGCGGGAGTGCGGTGAAGATAGTTTTTATCTCATATTTTTTTTTGTTTCTCTCCTTTTCTCTTTCTTCTGTAAAAGATTTTTTCTTAAAACTTTTTGTTCTAATATAGTTTGTTTTTAATTTGTTTTATTCAGAAGTTTTTATATAACTTTTGTTTCGAATTAATTCTGTCAAAAACTTTTTGTTTCAAATTTATTCCATCAAGAAACTTTTTGTTTCGAATTTTTATGATCTTTGTACAACGGTTGTTTCTAAATTTGCTTCCAAATATTTATGACCAATGGCCATAGTCAGCTTTATAGATAAAGTAGAGTCAAATACTGGGATTACCAGTTTATAACGAGGCCCAAACCACTCGAAGGTCAAACACCAAGCCGATTTGCACCAGGACCCTCTAGGCCTCACGACAGAACATGCAGAGCCTACTCTAGACGGACAAACTAAAAGGCTGAAAAACCAATACAACATCGGGCTGGGCCGAACCTTCTGCAGAGCTTATTGCTCCATCACAACGACCACAGGAGGCGCTCCAAACAACACCTTCAGGAAGGCAAAGGTGCAGCAGCGCCAACGTCAGGTTTCCACCTCGGAGAGCTTCCATGGATCGCCGCCGAGCGTGAACCAAAAGGCAACGTCCTCAGGAGGGGAGTGTAAGCACCGTTGCCCGACCCAAAGCTGGATCAAGCTTATGCTTGAGGAACACGCCCGACGAACCAAGGGCGCCAGTACAGACCACACTCGCATCATCCACCATCGACACCTCGCAGCCACCGAAGCTTTCCGCTAGGCTCCATAAGCAACTAACAGCACTACCCGACTCATCGGGGAGATTTGGTTCTCTCTCTGATACGCCAAATCTCGCGTCGCCCCCTTAATGGGATGGCACCGGGCTGAACAAGTTGAGACTGAAAACATGAACCTAGAAGAAGGGACCTTGGTACCACAAACGCGACGGCTTCGTCGGGGACGTACAGGTCGAAGGCGGCACCCACGGTAAGACGGAGCTGCGGGCAGGATCTCCTCCCCCCACCCCCAAATCCCTCCACCCATCATGGCAGAGAGGACGCGGAGGGCAGGAGCAAGGAGGCATTAGGCCCCACGCAGCCCCGGTGCCGCCACCGCCGGGCGCCGCCAGACCACACCAAAGCCGGAGAGCCGAAGCCTCGCCCGCCCCCCAGACGAGCTTGACGTCACCGGCCTGCGCACCCCTGGGCCCCTCGTCGGCCGCCCCCAGGACGGGAGCGGTCCAGATCCGGCCGCTCCCGGCGTAGCCGGCGTCCACCACGCCGGAGCACCGCATCTGGCGCCCCGACGGGCCCGCGCATGGAGGGAAGGGAGGCATCGGAGGGAGCCGGCGCCGCACGACCCGTCGGTGCCCCATAGGAGAAGAGCGGGGAGAGGGAAGGGGGAGGAGAGGGGCCCCCCGCCGCCTTCTTCGCAGCTGCGCGCTTGGGGAGAGAGCGACCGGGCGTCCCCCAACAGAGCGAGTCGTCAAGTTCCGCTTCCAAATATTTATTCTAAATAACTTTTTTACAAATGCTCACAAATTTTCTTTTTCATTTTTTCTATTTTATTTTTTCCAAAATATTTTTTCATGTAATATTTTTAAATAAGTTTTTTTACACAAAACTTTTTGTGGCATAACTTTTTGTTCCTGAATTTTGCTTCTCAATATTTTTGTTTATATAACTTTTTATTGTTTTGTTTATATAAGTTTTTGTTGTTTTGTTTATAAATGCTTATTTATTTTTTATTTTCCATTTTATTTAGCATTTATGTTTTTTTGGAATGTTGTGGGGAGGGGAAGTGCAAAAACGGAAAGCGCTGGTTGGTCGGATGGACCGCACGCGTGGCTCCGTGTGGTCGACCGCAGACTAAGGGTCCCCCACAAACATCCACACCAACTCACACACCCTCCTAGGGATCCCTCACACACTCACGCACACACACAGAAAACACCACATCACCTGGGCAGTGAAAACCCAACGGTCTGCATAGC
>OAMR01000196.1:617559-641046 GCA_900205405.1 Echinochloa crus-galli
TGACCAACGACTTCAGCAGCGCCTTCAACAAGGTGTGTGTCACAGACACATCACAGCCACCGGTCCGGCACAACATGCCAGACAAGGATTTCACCCAAATCGCCGCCACTACCGTCACCACAGTCGCCCTCACCTGAAGGACACCAGCATCTTCGCACAACCACAGGACGCCGCCATCGCAAGAAAAGACGCACTCCGGCCACCGTCGACGAACACCGCCACCCGGAGTAAGGTTCCGCCGGCAAAGGGGCGGCACCAACCCGTGGGAAGGCGGCTGCACGACAGCTAGCGAAATTCGCCCAGATTGCCCCCGTGGGGAGCGACGCGAAGCGATGAAGGCGATGAATCAGATTGCCGCTCCGACCGCACCACCTGCAGCCTTCACCCGTGGGGCTGCCGCAGGAAGCATCGGCACGGGGCGGCCGACGACCAAGGGCCCCGGATCCGGCGGGCGCTCATGGAACCTGCGGTGGACGACGCGGATCCGGCTGATGGCGGCGTGAATCCGGCCAGTGACGGCATGAACGCCGTTGCGCTGCCACCTGGCCGCCCGCCCCAAGCCCAGGCCGTGGTCGCGCTGCAGGCTCCATCGAGTGGTCGGCGTCGCCCTCGCGCTTCCGCCACCGCCTGGGGCCGCCGCCCGCGCCTGATGCCAGATCCGCGCGCGCGGCCACCACATCCACCAGTCCGCAGGCTCCTCGTCCGGCCCAGCGTCGCCGGCCTGCCGCAGTACGCCATGGTCGCCTCCATCTTCCGGCCGCCGTCCCGCCCAGATCCACGCAAGGCTGCCGTGGCCGCCGGCGAAGCTCCTCGCCGCCACCATCCTAGGGCTCCACCGGGCTTCCGACGATCCCCTCAGGCGGCGGCGAGGTATGGGGTGGACGGGAGGGAGGGGTCTGGGGTGGAGGGGAGGGAGGGTTCGCCGCCCGTGTCGCCCAAGACGGGGGCGACGCGGGGGCCGCGTGGGGTTCAGCTTGGGAATATAATGCAATGTAATTTAAAGCTGAACTATTAATGGCAATGTAATTTGTATTTTTTTAGAAGCACCTCTTAATTTCAATTTAAAGCTATCCATTTGACAGTCTAACCATCCAAAAGGCCCCTGGGTTGATTTCTATTCAGTAACCCATGCCAGCGGTGCATTCACAGATTTATTGCACCTGGCATTACTCAGAATGCACCATGGCTTTATTTTCTTTTACACTAGTTCCCTTGTCGAATTCTTCAATTTGCTGTTTGGCATATGCTCGGTCCAACTGGACCCACCCCCCCTATTCCATTTCAACCCATTTCCACACACCCCTTGGACTTGACCGAGCACAGAACAAAACTCGTGCAAGCGAATCCCATATCTCCCCATTTCCAACCATTCTATTGCCGCTGCTCCTCGAATGGATCGAATCAAGAGAGCACTGATCTCCCACCACTACTGAAGATTATTTGAAGTAATACATCTTATCTGTACTCACTACTTTTGATTAGTTTTATTTTGCCTTTTTTTCTGCGGGGAGCAGCCAGTCAGATCTGCCTGCAGGGTCAGATCCAGTTTCTGGATAATTTCCTACGTAGAATCTTAATTCCATAAGATCTTCTTACAGGCACCTGTGCTCTTGTGCGTGCTGGTTTTGGTGGGGTACTGGAATCCACGGGAACCAAAGGTCCTTGTCCGCCAGGATGTCTTGCCAAGGTTTACCAGACGGTGCTGCAATGTATAACCCTAACCCTAACCTTTTCTTAATCTTGTATATTTTGTGTCTTCCCCTTTTGGCATCTGTGCCACCACTCTTTGCAAATTTGAAGTGTCTGGGTTCTTTGGTACATGTTTGTTTTCATCTTTCTGTGACCATATGCGGGTGTAATGGTCTGGGATTTGGTGGTCTACAGGGTGTTGTTAGTGACTCAATTTCTCTGTAGTCCTTGGCATGTGCATATGGTGAATGCCTGGATGGGATTCTTGTTTTGAAGATAATATGGAATCTATTTGGTTTTGTGAAACTTGTATTTGTACTATGTATACCTGTCTCTTATACACATCTAGATGTGTATAAGAGACAGGATTATTATTTGGTTCTAACTTAGTCATATTTCCAGCAAAAGTTGATCCGGAGTATCCAGGGGTGTTGCGGAGTCTCCGGTCTTAACCCCGGAGTATCCGGCATACCCTCGGAATATTCGGAGTTGAACTGACAATTTGTTTGAAGTGTTGGAAATTTACAGAATCACATATTCACCCCCCTCTAGGTGACATCACGGTCCTTTCACGCGTTGACCAGCTCGAGAAAAATATATGTTTTCCCATACACGAGCTACAGTATAGAGCCCATCCGACTGGTCTGACATATTGGCAACCCCACCGTTGTAGTGAATCCACTACTAAGTCCAAAGATAAACACAACCGGCCCTTCGGCCAGCACTATGCCCACATCGTGGCCAGCCCTACGTCCCGCACCGCGTCCAACTCACGGCAGGCCAACATCCAGCACCGTGTTCACTCTATGTGTTAAACCATCTTCTATGTAGGTAATTTTTTTAGATTAAGGATTAAAATCCGGCCTCTATATCCACAAGTGGATATATACAGCCAAAGAGTACAACAGAGCACTTAGGCTCTAAACCTCACATCGAGGTAAAGAAAAAACAAACACTACTACAAAGGAGAAGAAGACTAAGCTTCTAGCTCCTACACCAACCACTCCTAGAAGCTACCTAGTGCCGGAGAGGAGGCCCCTTCATCCCTTCCAGCAAGCAATCCTTCGGGGGCGACGACCGACGAGGTAAGCCCTGTCCATTCTCTACCCCTCAGTAAGTTTGGTGTTAATCTGGCACAAGTTAGCACTTGCGATTGAATGAATGATTATCTGGGAAGGGGATTTCTGAGTTGGGCATAGAAAATTTCGAGATGGATCATGGCCACTGTAGGGCATGGGGCTTTGTTTATTTGTAGGAGATCCTATCTGTGCTATGGTGAGTAGATTGCTATTTGCCAAGTCTGGTCAACAAGCATGGATAAAAATATTATACATACACTGTGATTGCTTTTGCCTGAATCTTTACATGATCCTTTTAGTACTATCCTGAATCTTAACATGAGTTTTTTAGTACTATATAAGAGCCCCTGTTGTAAGCCATTTGTTTATCTGGTCAATGCATATTATGAAAATTCCATATTTTAGAACTATTCAGACAGTGGCTAGAGAAGAAAAGATTTAAGTTGTTTAGTGGTATGGCGAAGAAGCTAAGCATAACTCCTGTATGCTATAATATTTGTCAACTTGCCTTGCTGAACCAACCATCGTTTCAGTTAGCTGCCAAGTTTCTGTCAGCATGATAGGGCCAACACATTTGACAAAACCAAGGAAATTTTTTTTAGATAATGGATAATATATTACCCGGCCTTGACCAGAACGGCTATGGCCAAACAGAAATAAAAAATTACATCCCATCATGGGGTCAAGTAGTCCTACACGACCACCAAGATCGCTATAACACGTTTACCAGACCTTAAAGGAACTGAAAACGCTGGACACCGACCACCATTGATGCTTCTTCGAAAGCAACAGCACGGAGACTTGGTGCAGATACTGCAAACCAACCTCCAAACTGTTACGCCATCCAATGCCTCTATCGCCCTGCGCTGAATACCGAACATAGTGTCCACACGGCTTTGGCAACCAAGAACTTCGACGACGCACCTGCACTGCCGCCGCCGGCCTGAAGAAACCAGGCTAGGTTTTCACCCAGTTATTGATCAACCACGGGCGCAACAGGGGACGGTCTGACCAACGACTTCAGCAGCGCCTTCAACAAGGTGTGTGTCACAGACACATCGCAGCCACCGGTCCGGCACAAATGCTAGACAAGGATTTCCCACAGATCGCCGCCACTACCGTCACCACAGCCGCCCTCACCTGAAGGACACCAGCATCGTCGCACAACCACAGGACGCCGCCATCGCAAGAAAAGACGCACTCCGGCCACCGTCGACGAACACCGCCACCCGGAGCAAGGTTCCGCCGGCAAAGGAACGGCACCAACCCGTGGGAAGGCGGCTGCACGACAGCTAGCGAAATCCGTCCAGATTGCCCCCGTGGGGAGCGACACGAAGCGATGAAGGCTTTGGATCAGATCGCGAAGGGACCGACACCCGGCCACCTGCCAGGACGCGGATCCAGAGGCGCCCCCCACAGATCCGCCCGCCCTAGGCATCCCCGACGACCACCGCACTGCGGCCAGCCACAGGAGCCCTGGCAGCGGCAGGCCATCGACCGGCGGTGAAGCGCCCAGATCCGGGGGCCGGCACCCCAGATCCGGCCGCACGTGGCGAAGCCGGCGCCACCGCACAGGCGGCAAACCTGCCGCCTGGCGCTGCTCGCATCGGCCGTCGCCTCGCTGGCCCGCGCTCCCCGGCCCGCCCGGCCGCCGCCGCACCTTGGCGTTGGTGGCGCCGCCACCACCCGGGAGCCGCAGCCACACGCGCCCGCCGGCCGCGAAACCACGGAGATCTCCCACCACTACTGAAGATTATTTGAAGTAATACATCTTATCTGTACTCACTACTTTTGATTAGTTTTATTTTGCCTTTTTTTCTGCGGGGAGCAGCCAGTCAGATCTGCCTGCAGGGTCAGATCCAGTTTCTGGATAATTTCCTACGTAGAATCTTAATTCCATAAGATCTTCTTACAGGCACCTGTGCTCTTGTGCGTGCTGGTTTCGGTGGGGTACTGGAACCCACGGGAACCAAGGTCCTTGTCCGCCAGGATGTCTTGCCAAGGTTTACCAGACGGTGCTGCAATGTATAACCCTAACCTTTTCTTAATCTTGTATATTTTGTGTCTTCTGCTTTTGGCATCTGTGCCACCACTCTTTGCAAATTTGAAGTGTCTGGGTTCTTTGGTACATGTTTGTTTTCATCTTTCTGTGACCATATGCGGGTGTAATGGTCTGGGATTTGGTGGTCTACAGGGTGTTGTTAGTGACTCAATTTCTCTGTAGTCCTTGGCATGTGCATATGGTGAATGCCTGGATGGGATTCTTGTTTTGAAGATAATATGGAATCTATTTGGTTTTGTGAAACTTGTATTTTTTACTATGTATACAGGAATACGGATTGCATTTTTGGTTCTGGTTCGTCATTGGAGCAGATATGTCATACCCAATCAAGAGATGAGTTATTGCCAGATTCTGCTGAAGAAACAAGTGACTTGTATTGCAAGCACGTCACATTGTGTGACATTATTCAGAAACGAGAGGTAAAGTTCATCCTAAAACTGTACCCCTTCTTTTAACTTGGCACATAAGAATCACCGCTCAACAGAGCCTTAATTTTTGAAGTACTTCTCTTCATCACTGATAAATCAAATTTTGCAGGCCTCTTTTCTTCAAAGAAACCTTGGTTACAAGGTACATGCCAATCAAAAGAAAAGGTAATATCCTTCAATGGTTTAGGATTAATTATTTCCACTCTACACTTTTTTTCTCGAACACGCAGGAGAGCTGCGTATCAATATATTAAGAAGAAAATTTCCACCCTACACTGGTTTTATTTTGCATTCAATTGAGCTGTTTAGATCGGTTTGGCATTTTATTCAATTATTAAGAGTTTTGTTATTCAGTATCTTTTGCTAGATTTTCTTAGTACAATTTCTATGTTACAGAAGTAAGAAATGAAGCTTTGATTGCATATTTTACACTAGAACTTCTGGTAACAAGGCCATGATATATCCCATGTGCGACACAACTTCACAGACTTCAGCACAATTTGGAGGACATCAAAAAAGCATGTTATTTTTAAAGTTGGAAAACATAAATTTTGATTAGTGTAGAAGACATGCCCAGGGTGTTTCCTTTTGCACCAAATGCAACCAAAACTGTGATTTTTATTCTTCCTATTTGGATTCATATAAATAAGTCTTAAATTGAAGAATGAATATATAGTTTGTTTCATTGTCCACAGGAACCAACTTTTTGTTCTAATAAATAGCATGTGTTTTAAGTATTATATAATTTATATGTTTTATTTTTGTTTGAGCTGAAACATTTGTATTTCATAAATGAATGCAAGAATTTAAGTTGTACTTTTAGATGGAGTATATGGCCCTCAAATTTCCATCTTCAATTTACCCTGTACCCATTCGTTTCCTACCTTAGGAACAGTTGCAACAGGTGAAGCTAATTTCGTCATTTTAGAAGTTTGCTTCGAAGGGCCTCTGTCCTAGAGGTTAGAACACCTGAGTAGCATCCAATAGGCCTAGGTTCGACTCCATATGGGAGCAAATTAAAAACAGACCTGGATTAAATAAAATATGTATTCAAAAAATAGGTAGGGCCTCCTCTACTGGCTTCGATAAAAAAAGATGTACCTCCTTCCAAGTCTTAAGATGAAAATAAAGTTATCTCTTCATACATGCATGGTGGTGCTGCTGTTTGACCCAAGTTTTTCTTTTGTGAAAATTTTGCATCATAGACTAAACACCAAAGTTGTAGAATCTTTGACTTGATTGAACTGGAGTTGGAGCTATTTTGTGCGGGAAAGTTCACTACCTTCCGTTTTCTGGAAGCCCCTAGCAGCTAAGGAATTGACTGTACCAAACATGTTTATATTCAAGATTATAAGAAAAACCCATAAAACCACATCATGTTTTACCCTTGAAGATTAAATTCTACCTTCTAAGTATGAATCCAGCATCAAGCAGATAATCTAGGAAAGTAATACAGATGGCTGTATATCTAACATCATTGTGTTTAGAAGCTAAAAGCTACTCCCTCCGTCCCAAATTGTAGGTCGTTTTGGCTTTTCCAGATACATAGTTTTGGCTACGAATCTAGACATACACATCTAGGCATGTAGGAAAAACTATATATCTATAAAAGCCAAAACAACCTATAATTTGGGACAGAGGAAGTACATGACTGCAGCTTCTCCATTACAAAAACAAGATGATAGCTAGCTTGAAGGAGGCCTAAGAAATTTTTAAGTTCGTTTGAGGAATGAATTTTGTGATAAATTTCTGACATGCTTAAAATTTGTTTGTTGCAAAATGCAATTATTAAACTTCACTTGTGTTCTTGAATATAGGATTCAGATAACCCTATCATTGTCTGGAAGTTCAAACCCTGAAGTGCCGGCAGAGAATATCTTTCCACTATATGCTTTGTTTGCTAAACCTATTGGTAATGTTTTGCCTGAAGATGAAGAGGTAAGTCTATCCACCTTTAATTTATGCAACAGAAATTTTATGGCTACCAAATGGTCCCTTTCTCATTTATGACATGACTTTGCAGAATATTCCAATATATCAGTTCAGCCTAGCTTGTTTGCTGACTTGTTTCGGTGAATCTGGACGTAACAGCCACACTGAAGCCACATTCATCATTCGAGACCTGAAGACTTTAGCTGACCTTATCCTTGTTAGCTGTGGTATATTGTGCATCCTATGAGATATCTATGTGTGATGTATTTCTTTGATTTCATCAAATTTGATTATTATTTTTCTATCATTTTTTAAGGACAAGTTGGACAAACACCTGATGAAAATAACTGCTCCAAGAGCCATATGGAGAACTCGTATCTTCAAAGTAAGTTTATGGTTGTTATTTAGTGGCGGAGATCGAATAATTGCTAAAATGTATTGACTGTATGATGTTTTAGTGGGGCATATTGTCATCTGTATCTGGAATATGTAACACCAAAACATCTCCTTTCTATATTGAATACTGAAGGTATCTATCTTATTGTTCCTGTGTCTGTAGTCTGTCTTGTGTATGGATTCTACTATATCATATTATTCTGCATCCAGCACGCCACACACATCCTGGAACCATCTGCTTTTCACTTATTGTTGATAACTAGTTCACAACATGCCTTGTCATGTATGCCAACACAAGAGTTGGCCTTATTTGCTTGCTAATACCAATAGAGTGCGTATTCAAACAGAGGCTGCATTAATATCTTTTGACTGATATAGCCATACCAATATCCCCTTATACTTGTTAGTAATATAAGAAATATCTTCTTGATGATGGGGTCTTCACAATGAGTGAGAGAGATTTTCTTATCAAATGAACTAGTTTGTTTATGATGCATTTTAACAGAGCTTGGAGGACAATGTTTCTGGGGTAAGATACCGAATAATTTACTTTGTTCATCATTGGAGAACTGTGTGGATTTGAGCTTAGGACGGACTAAGCAGCTTGTTTTGCCAATTACTATGAACCCGGGCTTCATAGAGGTATGCAACTAAGTCCTTAGTAATATTTTGCATATTCTAAACGGTTAACACCTTCTTCTAAAGGTCTACCGTATTCCCTTAAGAATGGCATTGTTTGGTTGATCCGCTGAACTTCTTTTTTCTTGGTCTGCTTGACCCTTGAACTTCTATTACTGGATGCACATGGGTCGTAACATAACCAGCTTTTATCAGAAAGCATGAACCATGACCAGCTTTTATCTGCTATGGCATTGCACATGGTTGGTGTGGGTGTACACTCCCCACACAACCAGGTTCATGCCCTCTTCAGCTCAAATTTGGTGCTTGTTTTATTGATGAAAATTTACCTAATTCCTTACTCCTGGGCCGTAATTACTTTTGTCTTTTAGGTGTATTTTCTCCGTCTTTTGCTAACTTATCTTTCACTTCCATTATGCTTGTTGCTTTTAATGGTAACAGTGTGCTAATCCTATCTTTCTTTTGTTGCTAATTGTTAATTTGCTATTGCAGACAAAATTTCTCAAGCAGAACTGTTACTTGACATTTTGTCCTCATAAGGTTAATGCTATGGTAGGTCCTTCCTATTCCTCTGTTTAATGTTCAATCTATTCAATATTTATTGCTTTTTATGTGACAAATATTGTCAATGGAGTACAACTACCTTGTAAGCTACTACTGTACTTATGCTGAGATTTCTGAGCCATTTAATTTCAGTGTCCATCTCAGTTACAAGTAAGCATATGCGCACAACAGGCTGGTGCCAGAGACATGTTTAAATCTCCTTATAATTCCTACTTATATAGTGATGTCCCACTGTCTTCTTTACCACATATCATAAGGTAACAATAACTCATTCCGCTTGTCTTATGTTATTAATTCTGCACTTTCGTCATTCTTTTGTTCTCTTTACATTTACCTCCCAATATAGGAATTGTTGTTCTTCATGCTTATGCAGTCTATCTCCAAATGCGATACTTTATTTGCCATTTGGATTATATTGAGAAGGGACTGCAGATCATTACATACTGTCCTTATGTAGTTTAATTGGAGAAGTGTATGTTATAACTAGGTTGAGGCTAATACAGGAGCTTGTCCTTGTTAAATGTGCTAATGCGAAGTGTGATAAGTTCATGTGTATATGTGATGCACTTGATTGTGAGTCTTTCATTAGGTTGACTGTACTGCACTAATTTTCTAATACCAGCTGGTAGAAATTGCTTTAGAAATAATATAAGTAATGTTCATACTTTAGAACTGAGCTTTACATTTTGGAATTGGCTCTTACATAACATGTTGTGGTCCAGTCGAAGCTCATCTGGACAAAGTAGCCTTACCTGGTGTTATTGCCAAGGAATAGAATTTTGCTTGGATTACTTTATCTTTGTGCTTTATTAAATATATATTGGCATGTTGATGAACCTAACTTCACTGCGAGAAGTTCTTTTCCCACAGGTTAAGAGCAGGAAATGTGGTCTTTAAGTACGAAAAAAATATTTGCCAGGAAGAAGGTACACATGCATAACCAAAGAACTTTATTACCTATATTTTGTTTAGTTGATACCGCTACCTTGGTTTTTTTCAATTTAGCTCACACATTTTTCTCCCAATAGCAGATTTGCAAAACAGTCAGCTAACTTGATAATTTTATTAGAGGTTAAATGACTGTGACTACCCTCTAAATATGCTTGCTCTCTTGGAACAGAAGGTAGCGGCTTTTGTTCCACAAATGGCAATTTTTAAACTATTTTGCGAATGGCAACGCTCATAATATTTGCAAATAACCTTTTACACATCGTTAGAATAGACGATTTTAGCAAAGCAACTATTGCCATGCTGTTGTGGAAGCATGTGCCACCAAGATCTTTGCTACAGGAAGTGGCATACTGTACAACATAAGGATCAACTGATCGCCACATTATGTGTTGCTACGAGCCTACGATCAGAAACTTAAATGCAAAATCTATGGCCAAATTGTTCTTAAGACCTCTGGGAGGCAGTGGTGGGTAGCAGTGAAAGCTGCTGTCTATTGATTGATTGAAGGGATTACAAAGGGATTACATATAAATAGGCACACAGGCCAAAGGTCCAAGGTGTGAACACACTAATCTGAAGGGATAAGCAACTAATGACTATCATAAGTACTGCACAGGATACCAGGCAGTATAGCACAAGGCTCTAGGCCGGTGCACTTATACCATATGGGAATACTATCAGTCTAACATGCCCCCGCAGTCGAATCGTCTGGTGCCCAGACATTGAGGCTGGAGCGAAACTCCGTGAAGACTGAAGTGGGCAGCCCCTTGGTGAAAATGTCGGCGAACTGAGAAGTTGTCGGAACGTGGAGAACACGAACATCCCCAAGGGCAACACGTTCCCGAACAAAGTGGAGATCAATCTCGACATGTTTGGTACGTTGATGCTGAATGGGGTTCTTAGACATATAGATGGCGCTGACATTGTCACAATACACAAGAGTTGTCTTGCAAAGCGGAGTGTGAAGCTCAGTTAGTAGCTGTCGTAACCAAGTGGCTTCAGCAACTGCATTGGCAACCGCCCGATATTCAGCCTCAGCGCTGGAACGGGAGACTGTGTTCTGGCGCTTGGAGGACCAAAAGATGAGACTGTCCCCAAGAAAAACATGCGCACAACAGGCTGTGCCAGAGACATGTTTAAATCTCCTTATAATTCCTACTTATATAGTGATGTCCCACTGTCTTCTTTACCACATATCATAAGGTAACAATAACTCATTCCCTTGTCTTATGTTATTAATTCTGCACTTCGTCATTCTTTGTTCTTTACATTTACCTCCCAATATAGGAATTGTTGTTCTTCATGCTTATGCAGTCTATCTCCAAATGCGATACTTTATTTGCCATTTGGTTATATTGGAAGGGACTGCAGATCATTACATACTGTCCTTATGTAGTTTAATTGGAGAAGTGTATGTTATAACTAGGTTGAGGCTACACAGGAGCTTGTCCTTGTTAAATGTGCTAATGCGAAGTGTGATAAGTTCATGTGTATATGTATGCACTTGATTGTGAGTCTTTCATTAGGTTGACTGTACTGCACTAATTTCTAATACCAGCTGGTAGAAATTGCTTTAGAAATAATAAGTAATGTTCATACTTTAGAACTGAGCTTTACATTTTGGAATTGGCTCTTACATAACATGTTGTGGTCCAGTCGAAGCTCATCTGGACAAAGTAGCCTTACCTGGTGTTATTGCCAAGGAATAGAATTTGCTTGGATTACTTTATCTTTGTGCTTTATTAAATATATATTTGGCATGTTGATGAACCTAACTTCACTGCGAGAAGTTCTTTTCCCACAGGTTAAGAGCAGGAAATGTGGTCTTTAAGTACGAAAAAAATATTGCCAGGAAGAAGGTACACATGCATAACCAAAGAACTTTATTACCTATATTTTGTTTAGTTGATACCGCTACCTTGGTTTTTTTCAATTTAGCTCACACATTTTTCTCCAATAGCAGATTTGCAAACCAGTCAGCTAACTTGATAATTTTATTAGAGGTTAAAGACTGTGACTACCCTCTAAATATGCTTGCTCTCTTGGAACAGAAGTAGCGGCTTTTGTTCCACAAATGGCAATTTTTAAACTATTTTGCGAATGGCAACGCTCATAATATTTGCAAATAACCTTTTACACATCGTTAGAATAGACGATTTTAGCAAAGCAACTATTGCCATGCTGTTGTGGAAGGAGGGGGGGGGAGTGTGGGAGGGACAGGAAGTGGCATACTGTACAACATAATGAAAACGGTCGGGATGAATCCCGTTTCCAACCGCTCCGTTTTCTACATTCAACCCGCTCGGATTCGTATTTTCGGACAAATACGGAATACGGGATACAAAATTCGGAATACGGGATATGAAATTCGAAAACGGGAAGAAAACGGTTTTACTGTTATCCCGATCGTTTTCGATTATCCCGTATTTTACCGGGATATCCCGTATTTACAAAAACGGTATATCCCGTTTTTAGCCCAAGTAAAGCCCAGCAATCCGAGCAGCCAAGCCCACTTTATCTTTTCCCGCTGCCTTTCCATCGGCAGAGCGCATATGTGGCTCCATAAAGGCCCAGCAGCCCATCTGCTCTCTCACGTATGTCCCTCCCGATCCATTCTGGTGCGCCGCCGCTTCCCCCTCCCGCACGCCGCCGCCTGCTCACGCTCCTGCCATGCAGCCGCCTCCCCTGCTGGTCGCCGCTTTCTGCTGCGCTGCTGCACTACATTGGCACTGCTCCAGCATGGCCCTGCTCCCATCCCGTTGTGAGAGAAATAGTATGCTTTGATTTATATGTCCAGATTTTGTTGGAAAATATTATATTCAATTTGTTTTATTATTTGTGCAATATTTGTTGGAACATAGTATGGTTTGGTAGTTTGCATTAATTTATTAATGTTTGTATCATGTCTACATGCCAACTTGTTGTATCGGTTTCTACGGACTATAAATCGGTGTTTTCGTTTTTTTGTTCCGCATCCCGATCGTTATCGACACATTTTCGCTCGAATTAGTTCGTTTTCGAGTATTGTAGTATCCCACAAGTTCGTTTTCGTTTTCGTTTCCGATCTTTCCGATTTCGATTTTGTTTTCGTATTATAATGTAAAAGTGAAAATGATAAGGGGTCTATCCCGACCGTGTTCGACCGTTTTCAACCCACAGTGGGAGGTAACCTCTTTATATATAGCCAAGATGGCTTGGTGTACAAGTAATACAAGAGTAAGTATACAAGTATAACTATACACATCTAATAAGTAATATCTTGTGCAGGTGACCTTAGGCTCTAGCTTTTTGTTACTGCATAGTTACTCTCATAATTTTCCTAGAATCTAGCACACAATAGTGGAAATGATGTCTACAGTCTCCAATTGAAATCCTCCCCACTGCAGGCACTTGAGCCCATATAGATCTTATATCACCTTCTTCACTTGAATCCTTCTTTGCTTGGTGATGCACTGATGCGTGGAAGAATACAGCACCCAATGTGAAACCTGCATGCAAGTGATCTCCTAGCACTCTGGTGCCTCAAGTTTATAATTGCAACTGTCCTGAAGGTTCTTTTTAATGCAAATTACGCAGCTCTCCTGTGTATTCATATATAAAAGGATACAGCACCTTTGCCTATCTGCAAAATGGAGCTCTGTGAGGCAGTTTGGTGCCGTGTGCATGGAACTCTTCTTGTCACACATTGTGCCCCTGTTCGTTAGGATTTTTTTTTCTTTTTCTCGAACCACGCAGGAGAACTGCGCGTCATTTCATTAAGGTAGAAAGAAAGTACACGAGTCCGGAGGGACCCAACCCGAGTACATACCGAACACCACACCCACACCCCAACAACACCCAGACTACCAAAGACTCGACACAAATTGCTAGAGAAACCGAGCAACAGACCACATGGGATTTAGAGACCCTGGTGTGGTGACCTGGTGACTAACTGTAGGAGCTTAGAAGCCCCAGCCATGCACCAGCTGCCACCCTCTGTGCTCAGTGCCCTGAGGACCTCCTGAATGCTTGGTCTCAAATTTTCAAAGATACACCCGTTGCGATGCTTCCAGACCTCCCAAGCCACTAGAATGATCAGAGAATTAAGTCCTTTCCTGATTTCCTTTGGAGCAGATGCAATACATTTCCTCCACCAACCAAAGAAACGAGTCAACGCGGGATCAGGCGCCAATTGTAACAGCCCCAGTTTCTGGAAAATGATACTCCATACCTGGCGAGTAAACACACAACCGACTAGCAAATGATACTTCATTAGGAATTGGACTTTAGGATGAAGGTAATTGTGGTAGGAAAGGGGACACTAGCAGCAGATAAAGAGTAGATGGGTCATGGAGAGGCAGAAAAGCAGCCTTGGTAGAACGGACACGGGCAAATTACTTGAAGGCGCCACCATAGATGAGGGAAGTTCTGATTTAATGTAATTCAGTTATCAAAGAGGTAGTCAGCTTCTTATATCCACCCCCAAATAGACCTGAATTATTCAATCTAATCTCAAAGCTAACATATTAGATGTTTTGTCAGAGAAACTAACATAACTTACAGATAAAGATGCACCACCTGGGACTCCTGAGGTCAGGCCGCAAATTACTCCCATACCCTGTGATCTATATACACACAAAAGCTTACACTTAGAACAATCTCAGTGATAGCTTTTCATGGCCAATACTATAAGTTAACACTCCGCAATTGTTCTTTGTACTTCAGCTTTGCATCACTTCCAAGACATTTTTTGTTGGTTCTTAAACCTTTCCTCTTATATTACACAGTTATTATACCATTTTTCATATTGATTTATTGAATCCTTCTTACCAGTTACTGAAGATTTTTCATGTTCTTTTTGCTTGATAAAGTGCGGAAGCTTCAAGGTAAAGTTTGGAGCAAAGTTTCTTCTGTGTTGTGTTTATGTTTCGCTATTTTTTCGTAAGGATTATATCTCTTATTTTAGTATTGAATGAAATAATGCTTTGGACGATTAAAACAAATAATTTTTGTTCAGCCACATTGATCTCTTCTTTTCCCTAGAAAGGAAATTGAGATTGTATTTTCACATTTATATTTAAAGAATTAACATCCATTTTTTACTCTCTTTTTTATGTCATACCTAACATAATGATTTTGGTTATGTCAGGGTCTGCAATATCACTTACTCTCATCGCATGACCGGTTCAACTTTGAGTTCTCGGTTCGTAAACCTCTAGAACTAACCTTCTTCAGACACACTCAATTGGTTGGTAACTACTCTTTTTGCTTGTTCTTACAGACAACTCCGGAGAAACAGGTTGTTAATGTTAGTTTGAAGAACAATACCTGGAGAAATGAGGTAATTTGACGACAAAGAACATCAAATGTTTGTTGCATTCTAGTTAATAAGAACTAAATGAAACTGATGTATATTGATACACATGCATAGTGCATACTATTTTAGTAGAAACATTTTTGGACATAAATGTCTGGGAAAAACTAATTCACCCCACCCTGTCATTTCCAGGATTTTCCTGCAGGAGTTGATCCGAGACAGAGGACATTTTCCTACTTGTATGCTTCTCCCATACCTTTTATGGTTTATCAATTCTCTATTCAGCCCAATTTGTCTTACAATAATGTTCCATCAGCTCGAATAAGAAGCGTCGAAGATCCGCTACAACGACTGAGGCAATCGTTCCATCAAAAGTGACTGAGGCAATCGTTCCATCAAAGGCAACTGAGGTGATCATTCCGTCCAAATCAACTGCGATAATTGTTCCGACAAAAGCAATTGAGGCGATGGTTCCATTAAAAGCAACTGAGACGATTGTTCTGACAAAAGCAACTGAGACAATCAAGCATGGACATTTACCAGGTATGACTCTAATTCGCTCACGACTGCGTATCAATCGACATTTTGTACAAATTTTACGAACGGAAGCTCTTATTTTCATATATAGGTATTCCTTTCTTATAACTATGAATCTATTCTTTTGGAAAAAATAAGTCTCTTCACTTCAATTTTGGGATCAAAATCAACTGTAGATACCCATGTAAGCTTTGAAGGCAGCTACATCCAAAATGACATGGGCACATTTATAACCTTTTCCTCTTAGCCTTTGAAATGGATCAATGTTAGGACTATTCTCTTGTCTAAGGCTACTCTCATTTTGAGAGACACTACGCGCCCGTGAAAGAAATGGGTGAGTTGTTGGGTGTGTCTGTGTTGGGTGAGTGCGTGTGTGTTGAGTGTGTGGGTGTGTTGTGTGGAGTCGGTGTTTTGTATTCTGAGGGATCTATTCCCCTTTTCATCTTCTTAGTATAATGAAGCGCAGCTCTCCTGCGTCTTTCGAGAAAAAAAAAGGCTACTCTCATGAGCTGTTATGTATTTTTCCTTTTGACATGGCATTTAAGTAAGCATTGACTCCCAAATCCTTGACATGTACCATATCAGATTTCTGTCTCATATGGGTTGGACACTTCAAATCTGTCACCTCCATCTTATTCGATTTGCACTTCAATATTCATATTAACATACTGAAGCCCTACCCATCCAGGAATTATGGTCCTTTGTCTCCTTTCCTTGTTTTAAACTTGGTTTCATAGTGATTTGTTGAACAAATTTGGTTTAGGGGATAAAATTTATTTTAAACTGCTCTTTGTGTGACTTGAGACGAGCCACATGGTCCAAGCAATAAATTTCTATAGAACCCTTATTGAACTAGTCCATGCTAGTCTGTAAAAATTAAACGCTTTGACCTTTTCTTGGTGTAACTTTTGAATAGCATCAATACAGCCTGATAAGGTGGTTGTTTTATATTTCTGTCAATCATTCTGCTGCAATGTTGAGAAAAATTTCCATTACTTTTTAACTTAAACACTTATTTATGTTTAGCTTACATCTGCATACACTGGTAATAACTAAGACGTATGATGCCCTAAAATTTTTGCATATTTCACCAACTGGATAACTACTGTGGAGAGGAAAGATGGAAAGGATTGTGGAATTGCTATATGTGTATCCCCTTTTTACACTGCCAATTTAATCCCCTAAAAATAATATCTAAATATTTAACCAATGAAAATATGTCTATGGCTTCCAAGTTCCAACTAATATTATGCAGGTGGATCCTGCATAAGTAGCATGCGGCTTCTATATTTCGACATAGATAATAACCACTGCCATTGTATCTATATAGTGCCTTACACACAGCAGATACATTGTATTTTTCGTAGTAATCATGGATTTTCCTGATATTGCCAAATTTTTTCAGGGACTTCCGTGTCAGACACGTCAGTTGATCCTACCTATTCATTACATGGCAACCATCTTTCATCACCAAGAGTACTACAGTTCGGAAAGACCAGGAGACTATCTATCATCCAATTTAACCCCAGAAAGTATGTCCCTTTTGTTTTTTGTTCTTCATACCATGTTACTCAATTTTGTGTCTAAAATCACCTTTGGTACAAGTTATTCGATTAACTTGTTTCTTTGTTTGTGTTTATATCATCTGGCAGTCGACAACTCCTTCAAAAACGTCAATTCTTCCATTCTCACACAGGACAGGTGGGTGTGGATGAATTGGGTTATTCTGGGTGAAGAGAGATCCAAATGGAGGGAAATTGATTTCTTTCATATCATCATCTGTCTATCAGTAAAGATGTCCTAACATGATAATCTAACTTGGAAACAGTGTAATTGATAAGTATGCTTACCTCTAAGCCTTGGTAAAAATCAGCTACTGCATGTATCGCCATATAAATCTTACCCAGTCATTTTGATCAACACTGCTGCTCTGTTCACTTAAGTGAATCGAGGGTTTTCAATGGATAACCTTTTTCTTGAATAACATTACAACATTTGACCAAATGGAGAGTTAATTAGGTCATGCAAAATTGCACACACTAATGCGATGATTCTTAGTTGAAATTAATGATTGTTTTTGGGCAATGATGTTATACCTTTTCAATTGATTGCTAATTTTGTATGTTAGTTAATGGAATAGGGAAGGTCCCAGATCTAAATATCATTCCAAATAATTATCCCATTGAGATTACCAAAGTGAAAAATTTGTGGCATTTAGTTTGTCAGAGTGCCAGCCTTACTAGGATTATATCTTTTCTAGCAGTCAGTAACTTGGTGGCACACCCTGTGATAATACTTGGTACCACATTTTCACAAATGATCAACCAATTTGATAGGAAGGCCTGATGTAATGTTGGAGGAAGTATTTGAAGATGTTTGCATGGCTAGCTGACATCAGTTTTGTCTACATATGTAGACGTTTTTGGCAATTTTCAGCTGTAGTGTTATGCTCTTTGTGCTGGCAATTTAATTTGTCGTCCTTGAGCTTTGGTTCCTATCATCTTGCTAAGTTAACGGCCTCCAACATGAGTAATTCGATATTTGCAGTATAGCTCAATCGTCTCCTTGTACTTATTGTAGCAAATGACATTCGAAGAAGTTCTCTCAGATCATGATAGTGAAGATGAAGTTGATGATGATGTTGCTGACTTTGAAGATAGAAGGGTAAGATATGATAATCTTTTTTGCTTTGTTCTTGCACAAGAATGGAATATGAACAGTCTGTTATCTTAGCTTGAGCTGTAGCTCAACCTGTATCTGCTGTGTAGTAGTTTAATGATTCTTGTTATTTTAACTTTATGATAAAATGCAGATGCTTGATGATTTCATTAATATTACGAAAGATGAGAAGTGTATCATGCATATGTGGAACTCATTTGTTTCGAGACAAAGGTCAGGTCCATCCCTAATATTTTCATTTAGTTTCTGGTTATCACGGTACTAGAAGTGATTTCACTTCCTGCTGTTGATGAACTAGCTCAAATTGTCTTTACTACTATGGCCTGTTTTAGAAAGGAGAGCCTTCTTTTGTTGAGGTAGGGTAGCTGATATGAGTTAGACTGAGACTAAATGCTAGTCTAGAACTGGTATACCGTATAAATATGGAACTGGCTGGTGACCATGTAGATAGCTGTCAGTATCAGGTTTAGATTAGCTTGAGTATGTTTGCTGGGGTATAGAAAATTCGACCCCCTATTACTGGAAATTATTTATGTATTTGCAGTATTCACTATGTAACTGTGATAGCTATGATCAACAAGCATGTGCTAGTTGAGTTATGAGGAAAAAATGTCTATTTCATCTAAACCTACTAATGCTATGAAGTCCCAACATTGCCACTAGATGATTTGATAAAACATATTCTTCAATCTAATGCAATAATAATAGTACCAATGTAATATTACGTGCTGCTTAAATGCCACTACAAAGTACAAACTTCGGTTCTTTAGGATTTGGAATGCACCATCACTTGTTGAGCCTTTAGCAGACTTTTTCCCCCTAAATACACATGGGAGCTGTCAAATATGCAGGAGAGTTGCATATCATTTCATTAAAGAAGAAATTGCCTATAGCAAGACCCTTTTTTAGGGCAGCCTATAGCAAGACTTCCAACAATAAAAAAACCAAAAAGATATTGTTCGATCCTAATCAGACTACAATCTATTTTTTACTGCATATGCAGTCACCCTAATCAATACTTTTTCCTCGAACTGCATTTTAATTTGTCAGACACTTTTACATCTTGTTTGCTCATTTTGGATCTTCTAACTGAAAATGGGAGGGTAAATTGCAGGGTGAAAGCTGATAGTCATATGCCATGGGCCTGTAAAGCATTCTCCAAGCATCATGGACAATTGCTTGCAGGATGCCCTTCCCTACTAGGGTGAGTGACGTCTACACGAGTTTTTATGCATGTCTGCGGACCGCAGCATGCATGCCTTTCACATATGTTTGTGTTTTTATTGGATATTTTCTTGCCGAAGAAACAGGTGCTGGAGGCTTTTTATGGTCAAACTCTGGAACCACAATCTGCTAGATGGGCGCACCATGAACGACTGCAACATGATTATCGATGGCTTCAAGAACAAAACGCTCCCCAAGTGAAAGCCGATGTGTTGAAAACATCAGTCATGAACAACGACAAACAAGTTGTACTCTTCTCATTCACATAATATCATATGCTTGATGACATCAACATCCAGCTCCAAATTAATATTCTTGATGCCATGAATTTTACATGAATTGTTGATTATTCAGGGGCTTGGAGAGCTCATTTCCTTTCTTTATACAGTGTCATTGTACTACATGAATATTGTTTATTGAAGTTGCATGTTACTTAGAATTGTCCGGCCCACCCGGCAAGCCAACACCCCACCAGGCCCATGTTCTGAGCCGTGTGACCATTTGGAGATGTCATCCCATGTTTCGTGGTTCTTAACCTTGGGCTCTAATATCGGTCTAACTTACCCAGTACTTTCTGGGTCAGGTCCGCTAGAACTCACAATCAACAAAGGCCTTGGGCTTGGCAAAAAAAAAAAAAAGGCAGAGCCATCTTCTCCCAAGCATCAATTTGCAACATGGGACTATCCCAAGCATCAATTTGCAACATGGGACTATCTCAAAAAAAAATTGCAACATGGGACTAGGGACTAAAGGTAACAGCTGACACCATGGCCGTCGCCGCCGCTTGGATCTCGGCATGGAGAAAGAGCAGAGCTGTGCAGCGTGGAAACCCAACCAAATTGGGTCACGGGCGTCGGCTTTGCCGGCCTGTTTCCCCTGATGGCCTTCTATCATTTTATACAGGCACGGATCGCGTGCTAATCTGTTGAATAGCCTATCTTGTTTTTTGGTTTGTTTTAGTTAATTTTCTAAAAAAATTAGATCCAAGTTTGTAGAGATGAATCCGTAAGCCGTACTAGAATTTCCGAGACCATGTGCCGAAGGAGCAAGATTAACGCCGTGATGTGGCAGAGATGCTACTCTCCACATGCGAAAAAAATTCCCCCATCTCACTCCACTGCCTCCCTGACACGTTCTAATTAAGCGCTTTTAAATTGCTGATCCGAAATCCCAATGATGAGAAAGAACACGAGTGTTGGGTTATGGTTGCAATGCAGGCGACATAACAGCGACGATTAACTGATGGTGCTTACTGCACAGCACATAGCCCAAGAACCCAAGTCAAACGTCAGTATCACTGTATCAGTGGCTTAGCTGCACTATGCTCTCCTGGTCCGGTTTTGATCTCTAGCTAATTATGTGCACAAGTCAACGGATGGTAATTTTTGTCATCACTTCTGTGTGATCCTAGCTGTGTTCTACATCTGCTGATGCTGCTCAGACCAGTATTAGCTGAGCTGATGGAGTCAACAATTAGAATAAACTCCTTATTAACATCCTATATACTGAAACTACTGATCACTGTAGTATATCATCATATTTACAACAAGCCTATGCCAAAATCACTCTATTTATAAGTTTAAATGACTAGCCAATAGGGGTGTAAACGGATTGGATATGGATGGATACTATTGATATCATATTTGTTTTAACATTTTTCTTAGGAGTCCTGTCGAATTTAGATATGAATGCGGATGATCACGAATATGAATAAATACATATTGAATATGAAATAAGTCGGATGCAGACAATATCAGTCGTGAATATTGAGTATCATATATATCACACTTGTTATAATTATTGATCCACTTCATGAGCCCAAATTCTATGATAAAAGAATTAAATTATACATAACATACCAATATCAATTTAAGCCATAAAGACATAGTATAGATTTATAAACAAGCCAAAGAGTCTTTTGGATACTGGATTACACGATATTCTAGCTTATGACATAAATAAAAAACTAAATTGATATATGTCAAAGATATATTTGGTTATAAGATACTTGAATGCATGGACGGATAAAATCAACAAATAACTTATCCTCAACCATCTTAAAGAAAATGTAACAAAGAATGATGAGTCCAAATAATAGTTTTAGAAAAAACTTGCAACTCCCTTCACTTATTGGTCCAAAAATCTATTGCCAAACTATTGCCAGAGTCAAATTTTAGTCCTAGAACTAAAAAACTATGATTAAATAAGTTTCAAATAACTCCAAATAGAGTACCAATAGATAGATTATATGTTTAGGAAAATTTTATTCTAGTTTTATATTTTCTGATTTAAAATGAATTACTTATGAATTTTAGACACTAAACCTAATTATATACATATATAGCTGCCGAATCTAATATCCAACTTGGCTATCTGAATTATCGGACGGATACTGCTTTTCTCATATCTGAAAAATATTCATATTTGATCTCTTTCATTGATCGGGAAATATCCACCATTTACACCCCTAACAGCCGGTGTACAGGGTCAAATGAAAGGTTGAAGCAAAATAATGTAACCAAATCTGTTATGAATTTGTCCACCTATTTGCAACCAGAAATTTGACACAAAACAGTAAAACTAGTTTTTCATCGGCAGATTCCGGCTGCCCTTTCCTCGTTTTGCACAAGATACTGGACTGAACTGTTAAATCATAAAAGGTGCACGCAATGTCCGAATTGGTCAATTGGTGCAGGCTGGCTGTGCTGAAAACTATTATTATTGTTCTTCTCTCTTTTCCAAGTGGAAAAATAATTCCGGGTGTCAATTTCCTTTTATTTTGCAAAGCTCTGAAGAGCTATAGGTGCGCAATGGATCTCTAGTTGATGCCATGTTTTCTTTGCTTGTCATCCATACTGCAAAAGTGTTTCCTGAAAGCTAAAAGCTTGGTGCCCCATCTTGTTGAGTATTTTTCTTTAGAGCAAACGTGTCGAGTATTCACTCGTTGCATTTTTGTCTTGAAATATCCGCCATTGGTTCAAATTTCGTATTAAATTTCAATATCGAAGTGGACATGTACTCAAAAAACTAGGTAGGTAGTTGTTACCCTTGAGCATGCAAGTTGAATTATTGATGTAGTACTTGATGACAGAACTGGAAGTGCAGGGCAAGCAACAGGATGATCGAGAAGAAGTCTGAACTTAGGAACAACTAATTTTGTTAAGCTCATGAATAGAGTTTGTCAGAATGCATAAAACCTAAAATGCCGAATACACTGCGATGTAGTTGACACCCATCAGGATTAGAAACAGTGCTCCACATGCACAAAAAAAATCACTAATCTCTTCGACACGTCGCAAGCTCATATGTTAATATCTAAATCCAAGACTACAATGATGAGGATGAACATGAGAGTTGGGTTGGTTGCAATGGAGACAACATGCCAGCAACGACCAGCAAGTGCTTAGTGCATAACACATTGCCTAAGTCAACCTGTGTCAGTGGGCTTAACTGTGTACTATCATTTCTTGATCTGGTGAAGAGTAGTTCTTGTTGCACTATTTCCCATCCTCTGCAGAAGTCAATGGATAGAAATGCAACTTATATAGATCAATTCAGTAGTAGACTAGCTGATATATGCTTCTCAGATCCAGTATTAGATGTGTTGATGGGGTCAACATTCAGAATCAGTTCATTATCTTAATTTAACAAGTACTGTCGCTTCCTCTACTGTAAAACAAAATTTCAGCATAGTATATTTACTGTTATCTCAAATGTGTAAGAATTTTGGAAGACTGAGCCGATATTCAAGATTTATTAGGGCCAGATTGAAAGTTTTCATACTCTGTTGGGTACATGGAGAAATTAGATTTCTTTTTTAATTTTAACCGATTTTTTAAGATAATTTTAAAAAAAACCGTCCGCAACCTTATTTACACCCGGTGACCCTTTTGGTCACGCCACAAGCGCCGGCGCGACAGAACAACTCTGTCACGCCGAAGCATGTGGCGCGGCAGGCCTGCCACCGTGGCCGGGCGGGCGTCGGGCTGCCACGCTGGCACAGGCTCTGTC
>OAMR01000196.1:648909-659834 GCA_900205405.1 Echinochloa crus-galli
CCGTTTGCTGGAAGGAATTTTTCTTTGATTTGGCTTTCTTGCCCTTTTTTTGCGAGAATTTCTTGCCTTTTTTGCGAGAATTTCTTGCCCTTTTCTTGCTGTCAAGATTGGTATTAATTGTTGAGGCGTACGTGGAAACTGGTTGCATGACGCAAAGTCTCAGAATGGGTCAGTTTGTGCTCCTGAGTATCTGACCATTTAGCCCAGCTAAGCTGGAGACAGACTCTTATTCTTTTTGTTCCTTTTTTTAATTTAGTTTTCGCGAGGAGGTAAAATTTCCGATGCAAGTATTTTATTAGACAAATACATATCTTATTTGGTAGTTGCCCTTGGGCATGCAAGTGGCATGGTTGTGATGTACATCTGCTGTCTTACGTTGCTTTGATGACAGAAATGGGATTATTGCAGGGCAAGCAATGACGTGACTGTAAGAAGTGATCTGAACTTAAGAAAAGCAGTGTCCTTAAGCTCAGGAATACGACTTAAAAGGCCGAGTAAATTGCGAAATCAAGAACCTTCGTGTACAAGTTGTGCAATCAGGCTGCTAATGGCCAAGGAATTTTCTTCTACGCTGAATGTTGCTCATCTACAGCACAGGAGTTGCGTAGAAGCAGCTGCTACTTCAACAAAATGTATGTACCAAATTTTCCATGCATGACAGGAGAGGTGGTGGGAGCCATGTATTACTGCCCCGTTAGCTCTCTTTCATAACGTCTTATATTTATTTAGTCAGAGATCTCTCATGATTTGAAAGGACATTTTTAAAAAAATGAACAGATCATGCCAAAATTCCATTTCTGGGAATGGGAGAGAGAGAGAACAAGAGGTTAGATGGAGATTAGGGGAGTGAAGCAGTTGCTTGCACTTACACCATCTCCACTACCAGGCTACTAGTACACACCACACCACACCACACACACCTAAAGTATTGCTGCAACTTCAAAGACAGGCAACAGCCGTAGCTGCCTCTTCCTTTAAAAAATAGGAGTGGGACGCAAGCAAGCCAACCAACCTCTGACCTGAACAAAGCTATTTATTCTTGTGCCAACGGTTTTACACGGTATCAAATGATTAAGGATCACTCATTTCCTCTCATTGACATGTAATGTTTGGATCATTGCATAAATAATCAAAAGGGGACGGCTAGAGTGAGGTAATGGGTAGAGTTGAGCAAAGCGGTTGTACTGAATAAGTTGGTGCACACTGTCTTGCGCTGCCATGCTAGACTTGTGTATGTATTTAACCAAAATTCCGGTGGTTATCGCAATTGAATTAGTAAATATAAAAAACAATTACAATTGAATTAGTGATGCCTATTTTTATGTAACCTAACTGCAGAAAGGTCGAGATGAAAGTAATAATATTGAAAACCAAATCATAACATATTAATCGCATTAACTAAAAATGCAGCATCATTCTAACTTGTTGAAAAAAGCAAGATCTCATTACTATAAAAATTACACTCTAGTAGTTGATGTTTACCCCTGTGGCAGTTTCAATATATTCAAGAGCATATTAACCCAACCCCTAAATATGGTTATGATGAAAGCACCCTTTTAATCGAAAAATGAGATTTACAGAATGTATATCTAGTCTTGTTTCCTATAGACGTGAATAAAATGTGAGGAAAAACAAAAGGCCGCAGACAAACAAGATCATCAGGAGTATAAAAGAAGGAAACAAATATCTTTATGCATTTTTTATGTTTAACCTTTACTCCATTTAGGAAATTAACAAAGGAGTTGGCGCAAAAGGATGCAAGAGATAGAAGTCTACGAGTATTGAAAGAGAAGTGTAGAAATCTCTTTTGCAGATCGAAATCACTTCCTTTTCACTTCAAGCCTCCACCCCACCTTTTTTGTCTCCTCAAACATCTGCCCCGAAACCTTTATGCTCAAACAGTGTACTGATAAGCTAATTTCCCTCTAGCCAAACAGTATACTGATATGCTAGCATAATTTCACGGTAGTAGTTACGTTCAAGGATGGAATTATGGCTTCAACCATCACCCACTAACTTATGCTTGAGTGAGTAGCACATACATTACATATATTTACACTTTCCAAAAAGATCCTCTAATTTCAAAATTTAGATTTATTGAGTAAATCTAAGGATGGAATTTGCAGTGAACAAGCTTACATGCTCTGATCTGATGCCGAGTCATGTCTAAATTTCTACAATATATAATTGGGCGATATGCTCGAACTACTATGATATGCATATATATGTCCTCAGCTGCATTGTTTGCAAAATGGTATCTCCTTGTCGACTCAATAAGACAATAAGCAGAGCAGAAAAGGATTGGGCGGAAGAACTATCCAACGCATACCTATTCATTGGAATTGTCATCTGTCAGTGACGCATTGGCCTTGAGCTGTTGGCCTAGCACGACATCTCCACCTTGCCAAGGCAACAGATCAAAACCCATTGGTGACTGGCCCAGCGTTGTAAATATAAATCGTCAGAAAAGGTGGCGACTGCGCGCGGTCAATACACGCATCGATGTATTCTCCTCGGATGAAGCATGCTGGTCAATCTGTGCTAGCAATAACTTGGTACCTGCTGGGCAATATATATTTACAGGGAAGAAAATAAATAAATGGGGTTGAAATTACTAAATAATGTCCCAAAGAGGACTGCATAAGACAGTAATGTGCAGGTACACCTGATTAAACACTCACTTTCGATACAGTCCAAAGTCCTAACACTTTTAGTTAGCCACTCACTCACTAATTAGGTGCCAGTCAGTCTCGCTGCATGCAATTGCGCGCATACCAAGGACACTAAAGATGGCATCAAAGCTGTCCCACACAACCATTGGAACCATTAGGCCAGTCTCAGTGGGAGGGTCATCGACACAGTTATCTAGACTGGAATCTTAAGAACTGTACCAGTGGAGGGTCTGGCGATGACCCTCCTCTCACATTTTATGACCCTCCTCTTTTCTCTCTCATAATACTATTGGTACATGTTATCAAATTTAATGTCTATGACACTCTCATGACCCTCTCACTAAGACTGGCCTTAATCTCACCTAGGCATGTGCAAAGATATTTGAACATTAGTAATAATAAGGACTTATTTTGAGATCAGCAATTTTATTTAGTCGCCAATTCGATTTTCTCATAAACAATTAACATATATAGGAAACTCACATATATTTCAATCAAAGTGTAAAGCATCTACCTACAACAATGGTAAATAATCGCCTTCTTCTATATAGATAATAGATGTGGATCGCCCGACGACGATCCACGCAACAAACCTTCTCCCAGCTAGGCGTCATCGTGAGTTTCCACTCCCCCTCCAGTTCTTCCACACCCCCGATATGGCAGCAGACTCTCTCTTCCTCCTCCCAACCAATCCGGCGATTTCGGCCACTAGTTTATTGCCACATTGCCAGCCATGGGCATATGTCAACCTCCTAACTTTCTCCACCTCCCCTTGCCTTCTTCGATCTCTTGTTGACAATCCACTTTATTACTCTATCTCTCTCCTCTCCCTCTGTGGTGTCATTAGCATCACATCATATCCTTCACAGGCAGCAAAGCACAGCCCAGCACAGCACTTGCTGCAGCGCCATCCCTTCCCTTCTCCTCAAGCATCACCAACCTTCCTCCCTCCCACTTCCACACACGCACTCCACCTTGCCGATCCTCCCCTCCGATCGATCGGGGCCATGGGCGGCGGCATCCACGAAGAGGAGGCCGCCGGCACGCCGCCTGCGCCCATGGTGGTGCCGCCGGTGGTCGTCAAGGGGAAGCGCAGCAAGAGGCAGCGCGTGCACGCGCCGCCGATGGTGCTGACGGCGGCGGCGGCGGCGCCGGAGTGGTCGTCTTCCGCGGCGTCGGCCACGGCGCCGGCGGAGGAGTCCGGCACGTCGCGGTCGGACGAGGCCGCGTCCAGCGGCTGCCTCACCGAGGAGGACGAGGCCATGGCGCTCTGCCTCATGCTCCTCGCGAACGGCGTCCCGGCGGCGGCGAAGGATGAGGAGGCGGTGGCGGTGGTCGTCGCCAAGGAGGCCAGGTTCAGGAGCCGCCGCCCGCCGCGGCGCCGCCGCCGGCGAGTACGTGTACGAGTGCAAGACGTGCAACAAGTGCTTCCCGTCCTTCCAGGCGCTCGGCGGCCACCGCACCAGCCACAAGAAGCCCCGACTGCTCCGCCGGTGCCGCCGGCGGCGCCGACGACACCCGAGCACAGTAAGGCGGCGGCCGCTGCAGCCGAGCCAGCCGCGCCGTCTCCGTCGCTCCCGCCTCCGCCCGCCCCCCGGCGGCGGAAGCGACCGCCGATGCAACAGTACTCGCGATCCCGGTGGCGCGTTCCCCGTGGCGGCGCCAAAGCAGGAGCAGGACGCCGTCGCCGTCGCCGTCGCCGCCACGGCGGCTGCCATCGCCGCGAGCAGCAGCGGCGTCTCGAAGCACCCGCGGGTGCACGAGTGCTCCATCTGCGGCGCCGAGTTCGGGTCCGGGCAGGCGCTGGGCGGGCACATGCGGCGGCACCGCCCGCTGGTGCCGCCGGCGGCGGCGGCGCGGACGACGCGGCGCGGCGCCGAGGAAGGAGAAGAGCCTCCTGGAGCTAGACCTCAACATGCCAGCGCCCTGCGATGAGGCGGCGGAGGCTCCGGTGACTTCGCCACGGTTCGCGTTCGCCGTCGCGGAGAGGACACCGGCGGCGGCGCCGCTCCTCTTCCCGGCGTCCGCGGCGGCGGCACTGGTGGACTGCCATTACTAGTAAACACGAATTAGCTCTCTCATACTCCTCTGCTTCTCGATCAGCTGATACATACATAATTACTACTACTACATACAGTACACACCACCAATTCTCCTTGTTGTCTTCTACATATATATTTTTTAATTTCTCTTTTTTTTTATTTTGGGGGTATTTTTATTCCATTATTTGTTCAAATGATTGGAAATTTGGAATGGGCGATGTGAATTATCGGTACAGAAATATGTTTGGGATTTGACCTGTGTGATTAATTCTATTAATTCATTGATTGATTCAGATTGTTCTCCCCTTTGAGTACCCCCAAATTAATTATCTCTTACTTCTAGCCAGTGATTGATTCAAATTATCGAAATTGTGTACTGTTCTTATTTGGAAGATCGTCAATTGTAGTTTCTGAAATTTTGATTGGATCGAGATATGCGATCAGCATTGCCATACCATGCCAGTGTGTGATCAGATGAGTGTGAGCTGATGATGAGTGCAATGGAGTGTGTAAAGTGGCAAGCAAGTAAGAGAGAGAAGCAGAGAGAGCTGGAAAAAGGTGGGTACTAGCTAGGCATTGTGCTCACGTAAAGGGAGTGACCTCTCTCTCCATCTCTCTCTCTCTCTAGGTGTGTGTGTGTGTGTGCTGTTCTGTGACCCTCACTCTCTCTGTCTACATCATCGCCATCGTAATCATCTCTAATCTTTTTGGGGGAGTTAGCTTGGGTTTGGTTTGGTCATTGCTCTACCACCACGAAAAGGCTCCGTCGCCCGCCCGGCCCTTGTGTTGCTTGCATTGTTGCTTCCACTGGCTTTGGTTGGTTCCTTGGCAAGTTGAAGTTGGAAGCACACCACCCAACCCCCAAACCTTATTCAGTGGCCACATTGGGTGATCAGATCAGCATTAGGATCCTCTCTCACTAGCTCACATGATTGACCTAGCTAGCCCGATTAGCGCCCCAATCAGTTCTTGATCCCATAAGCACTTTAATTTATCTTGACCGCGAGAACTTCCAAGTAAATAAATCACTCCATCACCGTGACGCAATTCCTATGTTCCAAACAGTGCCCGAGCGCTCTCAAACAGCATGATCAGTAGGTACATGCCGATTTCTCATAACCTCATTTTTAGTGTCGGTTGTACGGTGTCTAGTGGACTAATATATGTGAGGACAAAGTAAGATGGGAGCAGCCAGGTAGTAGTTGTTTAGTAGTGGATTAATTAGACGAATTAGATGAGTGATTAGAAGGGTGGTGGCGGTGTGGGTGCAGAGGATCCGGGGGTGAGGGAGGGTGTGGAGTGGAGTGGCAGCTCGTGCGGTGGGGCAGCGGACAACGGGGCAACATGCTAACTAACCGGGCCAGACAGGCTCTCAGCTGCTGGAGGCCCCTGACCATGACGCTGCTGAGTGAGAGGCATGGCTCAACCCATGGCCTCCAACCATATGCATCTCTCTCACCACACCACATACATGTTTTGTATTGGCCCTCCACTCTCCTCTTCCCTTGCAACTTCTCATCTTATTTTTTTTTGAGAAACTTCTCATCTTATTCGATTTACTTTAATTATTAACATCTTATTACTAGCTAGCTCCATTTCCTTCCCATTTCTATGGCGATGGGTGTGGCCTTAAAAGGCCCGAGTAGTATGAACCTCTAAATTAATTTAAATTCCATGAGGGACATTAGCATGTCTCAAGTGATGCCTCGTTGCTATTGAACTAGCAATGGGTTTGGTCAACATCACTTCACCTTCCCAACCACACAGGTGCCGTGCCATCACCAAATGCCAACAAGGCTCCAACCGCAGGAAACTAGTTAAGTAATAAACTTATATATATGAAAAAACATGTGAGCACACTGCGGCACGTCGGTGTGTAATCTTGCTTCATGATTTTCAGTAAGCCTTCATTTTCGGTAACCAACAAATTAAATCTCCATGTGATACTTCAATGCTTAGATATCATGCAGGGTTGACAAAGGATAGAAATTCCATTCCCGCATCAACAGGTTTTGATCTATCTATGCCCAAGGGACATGTGGTCTCATTTAGAACAACAGCAATTAAGTAATTAAATTTTCCTATTTCCGTTTGAAACCAAACTGTTTCTTGCAAGAGATAATTTCAGCAGGATCTTCCAAAATTCGAATGTTCTTCAGTTCAGTTTTGAGCAAACAAAGCCTAAGAGTATGTCCTATTTATTTAAGTGCATTTGCAGGCCTGCAGGGAGTAAGTGTCAGCTGGTAACTGGTCGTGAAGGGCACATGGAGCCTAACAACGCTCAGTTTTTCTTAATTCATAGGAATTTCATCACTCCCCTAGCTTAGGAATTATACACATGCAAGCTGCATACACCTTCATCACCTACCGCGTACTGGCATTATACTCTGTACAGTTCATCATGACTTCATGATTAAGAGCAAGTCTTCGGTCTTCTCTAGTTTAATTACTTACACCCCATTCCTGTTATTCCTTTTCCAAGAAGCTAAAAAATGCAAGCCCGATTGAATGATTCTCTTCCAAAAAAAGGGTGACAGTATTGGAAAAAGTTGATCTGATTGAAATGCATTGATATTCCTGAGCGTATTATTCCTTTTTAAAAATCGATTTGATCAATAGTCATTATTTCACAAGTATATTTTATTCCAGCAATATGTTGCCCATAAAGAAAATTATTTTTACTTGTATAACTTGATTAAAACTCAACGATTGCGTGAATCATGATTTCCTCATTCTTTTTCTTTCAGCTATATGCATGTTGTCCATAACGTAAATGAAAATTGATAAAATGTCACATATTTCCTATACTAAACTTTTATCTAGATTCGACCAGCAAGTAATGAAAATTTTCCTCTAATTATTGTACTTTGAAATTGAAATCCAATATTTCAGTAAAAACAGATTCAATCAACAATTGCATTTATACAGAGCCATGAGCTCGCTTCTATCATTTTGACCTTAATTAGTCCCCATGAGATCGATTATATTTTTTTATAAGGTATTAGATACCCCCACTTGGCCCATTATGTTTCTATAGAATTTTCTGTCGTTTGATCTTATCTCTAAATCACTTGTTCTTCTCTATACAAAACCAATTCATGTTGCTGTCTTGCACATCCTGATCAAAAGAGTTCCGTTCAACTTAAAGTAGAAGAAGTACATACTAATCTACCTGTGGGTGATGGAATGGAAAGTTAGAAACATAACTTTCACATGATTAATTTTACGCCTTACCTGTATCTTCTCACAAACAAAAAACATGTGCAAGAATTATTGCGTTCCAAACATGCCCATAGTGAACAAAGTCCAACCACACCCCTTGGTTCTGCGAATTGTGACTTACTGTGTGTGATGAGATCGAATCCATGAAAATGCAAGTGAGTGATGTCATGGTCTGTGGTACTAGAAAAGAGCTAGCGGTGGGTGCTTTGGCTCAAGTTGAGTGTAGTAGCTTGATTAGAGCCACCTACTAATTAAGAAAAAAGAGGAAGAGATGTGTGCCACATGTGTGTATAGCTTGAGCAATAGAAGATGGGAGCTGCAGCAGCAGCAGGGATGGGAGGGGAGTGGTAGTGGAGTGGAGTGCTTCACACTCCCAGCAAAGTGGACTTCACTTCCTGTGGCATTAAAGCAGCCCACAGGCCACACTTGACACTCCCCGTCCCGGGCCGGTAGTTAGAGGTCGTTGGAACCTACTGTCTTGTGGGCCCCGTGACTAACTGCCCCCTTCAAGCATCCATGCGCTGCATCGGAAATGCTAGGTACACGCTCACGTTTAACACACACAAGCATGGCTAGTGGGAGTTGAGATGTTATGGTATGCACTATCACACTAAATGTGATACATACATGTTTCGGTTGTACCTGAAAGTTATTAATTGTACATGTACTTGGATATGCTGTTGTCACAAGGAGACATTACATTAGTGGCTACGGCTATGTGTATCTTACTCCCTCCAGAGTTGATAACCATTGTGTATATACGATATTCTTTTCCGAGATAGTGTCACATAAGACAAAAGGATTTTTTCTAAAATATGGGTAAATTTTATACGTACTATTTTGTTTGGTTCTCCAAACCAAAAGAAAACATTGTAGAATTTGCTTCTGTCAAAATGAAATGCAGTTAAAGCTAGGTAGAGAAAGCTGAGATATCTAGGTAAACTGGTTTTAAAAAACTGCTTAAATCAAGATATCCATTTAACATATGACAAAGACAGGACTGGACAAAGGCAATGATTCTCGGGTTTATTCTACCACCATAAACGAGCAATAAGCATACAGAGTCAAGATTTGTCAGACTCTTCCCCTAAACAATTATAATACATACTTTTTAAAAATGAATTGCAATATATAACAAAATAAGTTACACTGAATGATATCAGCTATATGCAATGCATTTTTTTCTACAAGTCCTTGCCGTATATATGGTAGAAATAGGTATTCAACTAAGTACTTTTCTTGACTAAAATATACTATACTATATGACAAGAAACAAATATCACCTGCCACACAAAAACAAACACTGCTGCTTTTTTTAAAAAAAAAACTCCACTGGATGATATTTGCACCGTATTTATATATACAGTGAACGAAGGAGTTGTTGTACACGTAGTACAATTCCTAACCCTAGAATTCTCCTTTGTTCCTTTCGTCAGTCCGTTTACTTGGTACCTTTTGTTGATTGGACACCGATGGCGGCTCTCGCTGGCAACTGGGCATTTCACGATCTTTTCACAGGGTGCACGAGTGTCAATGGGAACCTTCTGAGTGCCGTGCAATGGCGGCCTAGTGATTGCACAGCTGATGAAAGCTCTTTCATGACATGCGGCTTCACCTTCACCAGTTGTCCCTGCCTTTTGATCTGGTTTTGTTTTGGACCAATAGATATGCAGTACTAGAAGCACAGAAGAGAAAACTTGCAAATTAATGTAAGTCATTTCTAAGCTTAGTACGAATGTACGATAACAACGGATTTACTCATCCATCTATGTGTGTAATAACTCAGTTGTAGAAAACCGATTCTGTATGTCTCTCTAGAAAAAAAATAGAGGAATATAATTAATCAGGTTTTGCCAGAGTACGTGGTTCGAGAAGGAATATCACACGTGCATGCCTGTAGAAGGCACATGTGGTTAAAAACTCCATTAGCGCGCAATTGATACCAGGTAGTTTTTCCTGTAGAAAAATGAAAAAAAATTGTTTTTCCTTTCAGAATGCTTGTCGTGCTAGCTAGTTTGTCTCCACTAATTTCAAATGGGATCCGATCGATCTCTTCTGATGTGGTTAGTGAGATCTCCAGTGCCGTGTAAACTAGTGTAGAAAGATCATGTGTGGGTTGGCCTCGTGGTATTTGTATATATACCGAATGGTACGGTAGTCCTTTCCGGCATATTGTTGGGTATGCTATCAATTCAAGTAATGTTGATTTCATGTTCCCCCTATGTAGTACTCCCTCCGTCCTAAAATATAAGCATTTGTTGACTTCATACATCACATTTGACCATCCGTCTTATTCAAAAAAATTTAAAAAATATAAAACAAATAAGTCACACTTAAAGTATACCTAATGATAAAACAAGTCATAGCAAAATAAATAATATATTCAAAAAAATTTGAATAAGATGGATGGTCAAATGTGATACACAAATCGAAAAATGCTTAGTATTATGGGACGGAGGGAGTACTTTTTGTCCACATGCATATATGGTTGGTGCATGTGTTTCACTTTGCATGAATCGAGTTTCTTTTGTTTTGGAGTTTGCATGTTTTTTTGGTAAGAACATTCAAATATAATGGATTTTTAAAGACACATTCTCTATTCTTAGGTTTTTTGTGATATTGTGTTCAAGTAATAGAAACCTTTCATACCCCGGCCTGGTGCTACATATAAAAGAATAATACTCATTTAGTCATTCAGTCTGGAAGGAGTGGACCCAACCTTTGTCTGTAGTCTGTACTAGGTATTTCTATCTACTCAATTGGAAACATATTTACCATTAAACACTCCGCTAATAATCTGCTAGTTGACTTCAGTTTTTTTTTTAGGAGAAGCTGACTTCAGTTGAATCCTATATTCGTATGCAGTCTGCGTTGTTACACCTTGACGCCGTGGGCCTGATTCTCAGGCTCTTTGTGGGCCTGATTCGTGGTCCTCAATTCACATTGTTTTGCTGCTTTGTGGGTCTCAAAGTTGCATCGTACATAATCC
>OAMR01000196.1:663523-675886 GCA_900205405.1 Echinochloa crus-galli
TATATATACAGTGAACGAAGGAGTTGTTGTACACTTAGTACAATTCCTAACCCTAGAATTCTCCTTTGTTCCTTTCGTCAGTCCGTTTACTTGGTACCTTTTGTTGATTGGACACGGATGGCTCTCGCTGGCAACTGGGCATTTCACGATCTTTTCACAGGGTGCACGAGTGTCAATGGGAACCTTCTGAGTGCCGTGCAATGGCGGCCTAGTGATTGCACAGCTGATGAAAGCTCTTTCATGACATGCGGCCGGCATCACCTTCACCGGTTGTCCCTGCCTTTTGTTCTGGTTTTGTTTTGGACCAATAGATATGTTGTAGTACTAAAAGCACATAAGAAACTTGCAAATGTAAGTCATTTCTAAGCTTAGTACGAATGTACGATAACAACGGATTTACTCATCCATCTATGTGTGTAATAACTCAGTTGTAGAAAACCGATTCTGTATGTCTCTCTAGAAAAAAAATAGAGGAATATAATTAATCAGGTTTTGCCAGAGTACGTGGTTCGAGAAGGAATATCAACGTGCATGCCTGTAGAAGGCACATGTGGTTAATAAACTCCATTAGCGCGCAATTGATACCAGGTAGTTTTTCCTGTAGAAAAATGAAAAAAAAATGTTGTTTTTCCTTTCAGAATGCTTGTCGTGCTAGCTAGTTTGTCTCCACTAATTTCAAATGGGATCCGATCGATCTCTTCTGATGTGGTTAGTGAGATCTCCAGTGCCGTGTAAACTAGTGTAGAAAGATCATGTGTGGGTTGGCCTCGTGGTATTTGTATATATACCGAATGGTACGGTAGTCCTTTCCGGCAATATGTTGGGTATGCTATCAATTCAAGTAATGTTGATTTCATGTTCCCCCTATGTAGTACTCCCTCCGTCCTAAAATATAAGCATTTGTTGACTTTCATACATCACATTTGACCATCCGTCTTATTCAAAAAAATTTAAAAAATATAAAACAAATAAGTCACACTTAAAGTATACCTAATGATAAAACAAGTCATAGCAAAATAAATAATATATTCACAAAAAATTTGAATAAGATGGATGGTCAAATGTGATACACAAAAATCGAAAAATGCTTATATTATGGGACGGAGGGAGTACTTGTTTTGTCCACATGCATATATGGTTGGTGCATGTGTTTCACTTTGCATGAATCGAGTTTCTTTTGTTTTGGAGTTTGCATGTTTTTTTGGTAAGAACATTCAAATATAATGGATTTTTAAAGACACATATCCTCTATTCTTAGGGCTTTGTGATACGTACTGTTCATGTAACAGAAATCTTGCATACCCCTGGTGCTACATATAAAAGAATGCTCATTTAGTCATTCGGTCTGAAAGGACTGGACCCAACCTCAGTGCCTGTACTAGGTATTTCTATCTAATCAATTGGAAACACATTTACCATTGAACACTCCGCTAATAATCTGCTAGTTGACTTCAGTTGAATCCTATATTCCTATATGAAGTCTGCGTTACACTTTGACGCCACGGGCCTGATTCTCAGGCTTTTACTTTGTGGGCTTGATTCATGGTCCTCAATTCACATTGTTTTGCTGCTTTGTGGGTCTCAAAGTTGCATCATACATAATCCAACTACGTTAATCTGATGCTATAATTTTCGCTTGTGCTTGTCTACCGTTAACTAACAACTTCGAGGATTCCAATTTTTCTTTTGGGGCAAATAGAAGGCTGTGTTGTCAAATGATGTTTAACCTGGTATTCAGCTAATAATATTTGAGTAATTCAACCTTCTTTTTGACAAATAAGACAACCAAATGTAACGGAGCAATTTTCTTGATGGGATAAAAATATACTCTGTTCATTTTAAATTACTATTTACTATTGACTTTTTCTCATAAATTTTGACCATCCATCCTATTTAAAAATTTAGTGTAAATATACGAAAAAATCATGCTTAAATACCTTTCATGATAAAATAAGTCACAATTAAAATAAATGATACTTGCATAATTTTTTAATAAAACCAATGGTCAAATGTTGTGAGAAAATTCTACAACGGATAGTAATTTGGAACATAGGTAGTATTAAAAATTTTCCAAATGAAATTGCATATAGAGAGTTCTAGAGACACTTGATCAAAATAAAAATGTGGAAAATAAATGGGAGTTTACTTATGAAACTAAAATGTCAAAGAACGTTATTTTGAATCATAAACTAAAACAAATAAACCTAATCCATTTGATAGAAAAAAATGTATATGTGAAGTTACCTAGAATGACGCTGTAAATTGAAAATTGAAAAATGTATTTGATAGAAACAGAGGAACACGTTGTAAATTGAAAATAATTATTATGTAGATATATGTATTTCTCTAGTTGTGTGAATGAATATACTAATGTGTAGTATTAATTAAGATATAATAAAGATCCAAAACTTTCGAGAGTCGATGGGCCCGCAAATTATTAAAACATTACCCTCTTGTTTTGAAGAGTGTGAACGGTCCGTGGAAAAAAACGCGCGCTTGCGTGGAATTGTCGAGTTTGTAACTAATACGGTCTCTGGTCATAATCTTATTTTCTATTAAATATGATCTTTATAGTATAGATTTTCTATTAAACATGTGTTTCGCACGTGGTGCTAATATTAAGAAAAATCAACCGAATGCCTAGCTCGGCCAATCACTGGGGCCCATTAAACTACGATTCGGCTTGTTCAGGTCGAGAATAGAGTGAACCACGCCGCAGCCGGCCTGCTGGGCCCCCGGCGCTTCGATCGGCTCCGCTCCATCTCCTAGTGCCTCAGCCATATCTCCCGGCCCGCAGGTCGTCGCCCCGGGCCTACGCGTGAGGCGGATGTCCTTGCAACTGTAGTCCAATCGAGGTGTCTCTGGGCTGGGCTTGTCCCTGACCGGCTGGGAAAAGTAAGTTGGGCTCAATTCGTTTGTGTTGAATGGTTTTATAGGTTGGGCTGAGATCATAACCCCATCCATATTCTGCCGAAGGCCCAGATAATTAATTGTTTCAGACATAACAGACGTTCTTATCTTTGTCGTCCCACACTCCATATACTCTGCTCGTGCACCGTGCTTGGCTGCTTGCTATACAATACATGAGGGTTTTAGATGATCTGGGTGTTTGGTCTTTCGCCCTTTCCATTTTTAAATCTAAATATTAGCATGATTGGCGTGAGTCTGTTGATGCCAACATTTTTTTTAAGAAAAGCTGACAAATAATCAGACAAATATGTTTGCATATGCTCTGTGACATAAACCACAAATTAAGAAACAACTTGAGCTTCTTCATGCACTGAATGAATGAGCCTATACACCCAAGTGCATACAATGCCTTTTCAAAGATTATGGCATCTAAACACGTAAAAGTTGCAGTATCAAGAATTAAAATTGTAGCATCTCAAAAGACACAATACGTAAGAAGATTATTCCATTATCTACTATAATAACATATTTTGGCCGAATGCAACGATGGCAAACTCATCTTGCAAATTGAATTCCAGAGCATCCTATGCTAAACCAAACATGAAATAACCTAGCAATGAAAACAAGAACATAAAACCATAAGGGTTCAAATATATATATATAGCACAATAAACAACAGTAGTTGCTCCGCGAAATTCCGTCCAGTTGATGTCCGTGAGCAAAGAAAGCAGCAAATTTACTCAGCCAAAAGTAGAAAATCGAAACAAAGAATCAAACCAATGCAATTCCGCTGATGCCCGAGCCGGAGGTTATACTTTATTTGCTCGAGTTCTACCGGAGAACAAGGCCAGGCCTTTTATTACAATTACAGGAAGGATCGACGGTGTCACAAAAAGGACGGCGTGAACCAGGCCGGCGGCGGCTGCTCCAGCTTCCCGAGGGCGGCGATCTTCTCCACCTTGCCATGCTTCATGCTGTACACGCCGACATTTCTTGGCTCCTCGTTGTCGTCGCGGTAGCTATCTTAATCACCCTCCCGCCGGCGGCACCGGACTTCATCGTCAGCGAAATAAACGCAGTTGGGCCTGATCCCCCGGTGCTCCGCCGCCGACACGCACAATGTGGCGTTCACGCCCCACGAACAGCGCCGCGCCGCCGATGTCCGACGCCTCCTCCCACCGCCGGCGCGCCTCGTCGAGCGCCACCACCTTGAAGACGACACGCGTCGTGACCCTGTCCGGCCAGCGGGGATGCTCGACCTCCTTGGATTGCTTGATCACCGCCATCAGCCGCCCGTCCGGCGCCGTCGCAAGGTATCTACGGAGCACCTTGTCGCCGCCGCCGTCGTCCTCCTCGACGCTGGCCAGCTTGGGTGCGTGCGCCGCGCTCGTGAACTCCCCGGTTGCGGCGTCGCGTGTCCACGCCTCGACGGCGCCGGAGAAGGTGATGGAGTAGACTGCCCGCGGTGGTGGATCGCGTCCTCGACGCCGTCGGGGGAAGCAAGGCGCCAGCCGCCACGCCGGGTCCTCCGCCGTGGCGAAGGCCGGGGCGCCGAAGATCCCGGGAAGGATGAGCATGGCGGCGTGTAGCGGCCGGGGCGCGTGGCGGCGGAGAGCACCACCTTGCGGTAGCAGAACTGCCCCATCTGCCACGCCGCGAGCGTGAACGTCCTGGGCATGAAGGGCCCCCAGCCGCCGCCGCCGCCGTCGTTCTCCCCCGCCGGCGAGGGCGGCAGCGGGCCGCCGAATCGGATCCGAAGGAGGGCGTCAACGTCGAGGCAGAACCGGTTGTCATTGTCGCCGGCGCCCCCGAGGAACGGGAAGGAGCTCGTGGTGATATCCGGCAGATCGGCCTGCGCGCCGGTGACGGGGTTCGCCATGCGCAGGGCGCCCCGCCCGTCGGCGGTGACGAGCCACCCGCCGTAGGAGCCGACGACGATGTGGCCCCGCATCGCGGGATCCGCAGCCCGCACGGCGGAGGTCGGCGATGGACAAGACCGTGGCCTTGCCGTCCTCGGCGCCGCCGAGGAGGAGGCACGGCGTCTCCTCCCTGAACAGGCGGCCCGACGCGCCGCAGACGGAGGCGAACGCGAGGCGCTTGAGGAAGTCGACGGCATGGAGATGGCTGTGGACCTCGGCGAGGAGCTCCGGCGGGAGGCGGCCGACGATGTCGATGCGAGGCTCGTGGGGCAGGCGCCGCCTTCTTCTCGGAGGACGGCGCCGCCTTCTTCTCGGAGAAGATCGAGTCGTGTTGGCCGGTCTGACGACACCGGGTTTGCGCCCTCCTATGTATCCGCAAACTCCAAAAACATTCACCACCATATATATTGTGTTAGTTTATTTTATTAAAATAGTATCTTGTATTCTTGTTACGATTGTGCCTACATTTCAAAACTTCTTTGGGTCAACTTGTTGTGTTTAATCGTTTTATTCCAATAATTGTAGACAATGTAAATGGATACATGAGCTATCAAATAGGAGTATGTCAAGCTAATAGCGCGTAGCTGGTAATGTTCCGCAATACATCATAGAACCAGTGTTTCGTAGTGTCCAAAACTTTGCCAAAAATCCATATATCCTTGCTCATGAACGGAAAAAATAATATCAATAACAAAATTCTACCAAATTGGAATGAAATATTTCTATTATTATATTTATATAAGCATTATAAAATGTAATACGAATACAAAATTCCACTAGGAACATAGACACATTGAATTATTGAGTAGGGGATTATTGACAGTCGGCCGGTGCAGTGCCTGAGATTCTTATTATTATTTCTGGGCCAATTGAATTTTTATGCCTTTGATTGGCAAACCTTGCAATTCTTTCGTTGGCACGAGGAATTTCGGTATGAAACTCTCAAGACTGAAACAATAATATTGATATCAAACTTCTGTAACAATTCCACTAATATTCGAATTGGAGCAGCATGCATGTTTTATTGCGTCTAATAATAAGCAACGACAACGGTGCTGGCATGAACACTCGGTGATCACAAGAACGACGGCGTGAACCACGCCGCCGGCGGCCAGCTCCCGTAGTGCTGCCGTGGCTCCTCTTCTACTTCTACAGGCACAGGGTACACAGCAAATTCATCATCCTCATCGGCTTCATGGTTGTTCTGCTGCTGCTGTGGCGGCGCAGGTACCATCACCACATTGCCGGTCTTGAAGCTATACATGCCAGTTTGCCGGAGCTCGGTTTCGTTAGTCTCGCCATAGGCGAGAGGTGGTCATCGTTATTGGTCCTTCCCTGCTCATGGCGCATGCAGGCCTCACCGACCTCATCATCCGTGAAGTAGACGCAGCCGGGCCTGATGCCGCCGCCGTGCCCCGCCGCCGACACGCACACCGAGGCGTTCACGCCGACGAAGAGCGCCGCGTCGCCGATGTCCTCCGCCGCCTCCCACCGCCGCTGCTCCTGGTCCAGCACCCGCACCCTGAAGAACACACGCGTCGCCTTGTTCCGCATGTAACTCGGCCCGGTGTCGACGCGGTGCGCGTGCTTGAGCACCGCCATCAGCCGGCCGTCCGGCGCCGCCGCGAGGTATACTTGCGGCGCAGGTGGTCGTGGCTGTACTCCAGCCTCGGCGCCACCACCGTGCTCGTGAACTCGCCGGTGTCGCGGTTACGGCGCCACGCCTCGACCACGCCGGAGTAGGTGATGGAGTAGAACCGGCCGTCGCGGTGGATGGCGTCCTCGACGCCGTCCCTCGACGGCGCCATCCTCCACGAGGGGTCCTCCGACGTCGCGAAGGCCGGCGCGCCGATGTGCCGGTCGGTGATGAGCATGGCGGCGTAGCTTCCCGGCCGTGGGGACGCCGAGAGCACCACCTTGCGGTAGAAGTTCTGGCGCATCTGCGCCGCCGTGAGCGTCGACGTCCTCGGCGGGTGCGGCCCCCAGTCCTTGTTCTCCGGCGGGGGTGTGCCTCCGAACCGGATCTGCACGAAGGGCTCCACGTGGAGGCAGAACCAGCGGCAGCCGGAGCCCTACGCCTTGAGGAACGGGATGGCGGTGATCGCCGGCAGGTCGGCCTGCGCGCCGGTGGCCGGGTTCGCCATGCGCAGGGCCGCCCGATCGTCGGCCGTGACGAGCCACCCGCCGGAGGAGCCGATGACGACGCGGCGGGTCAACGCGAGATGCGAGGGACGGACGAGGGCGGAGGATTCGGCTTCCGCCATGGATAGGACCGTGGCCTTCTCCTCCGCCGTCGTCTTCTTCTTGATCTCCCCGGTGGTGGCCTTCTCCACGGTCTCGGCGGGGAGGATGAGGCACGGCGCCTCCAGCCTCAGCATGTGGCCCGACGACGCGCCGCAGACGGAGGCGAAGGCGAGGCGCCGGAGGAAGTCGAGGCGGCGGTGGATCTCGGCGTGGAACTCCGCCGGGAGGCGCTCGACGACGGCCTTGACGATGGCGTGGCGGCGGGCGGCTTCGGAGGCGCGGTGCCTTTGCCTCTGCCGCTGATCGCGGCGGCGGCGCGAGGCGTTCATGGTTGTTTCGAGGACCGAGACTAGGGCACGGGTTCGTTAGATCTTATATATATATATATGTAGTAGCACAAATGCCCGTGTGTTGCCACGGATAAAACTAAATACGGTGGCGGTGGTGGAGGCGCCGCCGTCGGCCAGGGATAGGACGGTGGCCTGCTCCTCGGTCTCGCCGGGGAAGATGAGCCACGGCGCCTCCGGCGTCAGCATGTGGCCCGACGCGCCGCAGATGGAGGCGAAGGCGAGGCGCCGGAGGAAGTCGAGGCGGCGGTGGATCTCGGCGTGCAGGTCCGGCGGGAGGCGCTCGAAGATGGTTCTGACGACGTCGGTGGAGCCAGTATTGGAGAGCTCGAAGGTGGGGTTGGGGTCGACGGATCGAAGGGAAGCTTCGGCTAGCCGCTGCTTTGCCCTCTGCTTCTGCTCGCGGCGGCGGCGGCAACCTGCCATGGCTGTGTTGTGTGTTTGAGGACCGAGACTAGGGCACCTGTTGGTTATTAATATGGCCATCAAAGTCGGTAGCTGTTGTATAAAAAAAAAAGTCGGTAGCTAGAGTTCGGATCGGAACGTATTCTTGCCCGACACGTGTACAACGCCGATAACTAACGGGATTCAACTTTGTGAGATACAATTGCAACCGGAGGACGACCTTTTCTTTCTCTAATTCTGGATTAAAGATATAATAGGACTTATAAATATATGTTTTTCCAAGTATTAATCATTTTGCATCGATCAAAAAATTTTAATACGAATATGGAAACACGTTATGCGAGATTACATTCTTTTTAGTTAAAATCCATGTCACGCAATGGGCCAAACATATGATGCAGAAGTCTGAAATTCTCTGACGAGTCAAACACCGAAAATGTCATAAATTGGGATTTTAATTTGTACTCATATAAGAAAAATTCAGATAAATTCCAGTCGAATTCAGATCAGTGCCACTGCTCCATTTATATCTCCACAGGACTACAGGAGCTCTCCTGCCTCCCAACCTCCACCTGGTCCATGCCATCTCCAATAGCGTTCTCTTCTCTCCTCATTCTACATGCCTCCTCTTTTCCTCTAACATGTGCCGCCTCCATATATTTTAACCTGTTAGATGTATAGGCTGTGTTTAGATCCGGCAAAAATGGTGGTAAAAAAGTCACATCAGACATTGCGGAGCACTGTATCACTTTTCGTTTGTTTGTGATAATTGTTGTCCTACTATGACCTAACTAGGCTCAAAAGATTTGTCTCGTCGTGTACATCAAAACTATGCGATTAGTTTTTTATTTACCTACATTTAATGCCCCATGCATGTGCTGATATTTTAATGTGATGTAATGAAACTTTTTGCATAGTAGAATTTTGGGGTGCAATAATTTTGGAAACTAAATACAACCATAGTACTTTTGATACTGACATGTAAAGATCGCTTTATTAAGTCTCTTCATGTCAGACCATTTGACATGTAAAACACATTATACATGCAAAATATATCGAACTTCGAACATAATCCAGAAAAGATGAACTTAAATAATTTCACAAAAGATGTTCTTGACATTCATTAGACTATCTGCGCAGATCTCCACTCCCCAGCCCAACATACTGGGGGAGTTGGTGCATAAGTATTGCTCCAGAAGAACCCCATTATCTTTTTTTCCTTATAACTACTAGAGTTATAGCTATAGCTCTTCTAATGGGTAGTTAGATCGCGATGAGATTATTGAAGAACTACAAAAGCAAGTCTCTTATTAATAATCGTGAACCAAATATTAGGACATCCATAATTGGCTTGTTATTGGAAACGGACTGTCCATTTTGTACTCAAACATTTTTTTGGGTACTGTACACTTGAGTGTTAGATGGCCTAGAAACGCTCAGTTTTGGGTGATCGGCAAAATTGGGTGTTTTATGGGCTTCCAACACCTGATTTTCCCATCCTTTGATTGATATGTTATGATTGGAGTAATAGCAAGGATTTCTATAACAAATTAGTTAATCCTGAAAATTTCATCAATAACTAAACTAGTATTAATACAACATTATTATCTTGTACATACAAAAGCGTATAAAAGAATAATAACACTAGTTTATCAAAGTGCTACATAGAATTTCCTAAAAAAAGTGCTACATAGAACTTCATTTACGCTTCAGGACTTGTTTGGCAAGTCTCCCACAGCTGATTGTAGGCTGAATCCATAAGGAGCTATGTCTAACAATTTTTCAAAGAGAAGTGATCGATTCTCTGCTGATTTTGAGAATTGAATCTCTAAAATACAGTAAGGCCCGCTTCGAAGAGTTCCGTTTAAAAAAAAAAGAAAAGAGAAGCTTCACTACACTATGGCTCCACAGTTCACTACCTCTTACTACGGGAAACCCCGTATATGCCGAGTGCCGAGACCTTTGCCGAGTGTTTTTTTGCGGGCACTCGGCAAACAACGTCTTTGCCGAGTGCAGAATAAAAAACACTCGGCGAAAATAATACACTCGACAAAGAGGTGTTTGCCGAGTGTCAAATAAAAATCGAGTGTTTTTTATTTCACACTCAGCAAACATCGCTATCATAGATGTGTTGACTGTTTTATAAGACTACGGAGGAAAAAATATTTTTTTACCGGGTCTTTGCTGAGTGCCAAGAAAAATACACTCGGCAAAGAGGTCTTTGCCGAGTGTCAAATAAAAAACACTCGGCAAACACCTCTTTGCCGAGTGTATTTTTTTAGCACTAGGCAAAGACTCGGCCAAAAAATATTTTTTCTCTCTTCTAGTCCTAAAACCTTTTTCTACTCTCTACATAAAAGATGTAATACTCAATGTAAATTTTTGGTATATTTTTGAATTTTTTTTCTATATTTAAATAATTAATTACATTTCAAGCAATTTTTTGAATGAAATCAAATATGAACTATAAGTGATTCAAATAATAATATTAAATGAGTTAAAAAATTATATTCATGCTATATAACCCAATTTAAGACCTTACCCATGAAATAAAAAGAAATTTGACATATCTTGTTTAAGAATTATGACGATTAACGTGTGTTCGAATGATTTTTAAAATCTAAAAAAACCAAATAAAGTCAAAAAATCATGAGATTTGTCATGACTTCATTATATCATACGTAAAATCTATGGAAAAAAATTGAGAATGTTTCGGATAAGTTGTGGTACACCTCGCTTGTAAATCAAAGAATCTCCGAAAGAGTTTCAGAGAGTTGAGAAGTACACGTTAAGATTTGGAATCAAAGTGATGATCGAATTTGAATTTGAGTTCAATTCATTTTATATAGGTCATAGACTATATAATTTGTGTCATAACAAAATTTGATTATTTTTTAAGTTTATTTGATAATTTTAAATTTTTTTAACGTATGCTGGAAAAATTATTTGCCGAGTGCCTGAAAAAACACTCGGCAAATAGGCTATTTGCCGAGTGTTTTTTGGACACTCGGCAAATTGTCCACGTCACCGATCCGTCTCACCGTAACGCGGCTCTCCTATTAGTGCACAGCTCCCCCCTCAGATCCTTCTCTCTCCACTGAATGGATAAGCCCTCCCCTCTCTCTCTCCCTCATCCATTCATCCTCATCCTCTCACTTGCTCTCTCTCCCTCATCTCCTCTCTTTCCCCCGCAAGCAGCGGCCAGCGTGCCCACGCGCGGCCGGCGCCGGAGCGGGCAGGTGGTGGGCAGGCGGGACGGCCGGCACGACGCGGCCCGGTGCGAGTGATGGCCGGCGCGGCGCGGGCCCCAGCGTGGGCAGGCGTGGCCCCAGCGCGGGCGGCGGCCAGGCCGGGCGGGGCGGCCAGGTGACGTGGCGCGGTAGGCGGCACGCGGCCCGGCGCGAGCGGCCGGAGGAGCGCGGCTCCGGCGCGGGCAACCGACAAAGGCGGCGTAGGCGAGCGCGGGCGACCAGCTCGGCGCGGCCGATGTTGGCAGTGCGGGGCGGGGCCTAGGCGCCGGCGGTCGGGCGGAGGCATGGGCGCGGCCCGGCGGTGGTGCTGCCGGCCGGGCGGAGGCGCAGGTGGCCGGGCGGAGGCACGGCAGCGCCCCTGTGCTGGCGCTGCCGGCCGGGCGGAGGCGCGGCGGCGGCCGGGCGCGACTCCAGCGGGCGGCAGCCAGCTCGGCCATGCGACGGCTTGGCGCCGGCGGCTCGGCTTTTTTTTTATTATTTTTCTAAAAGTTGTTTGCCGAGTGTGGTCGTCGCTTTTTTTTATTCTCTCAAATTGACCCCGTGTTTGCCGAGTGTTGGAGTTCGGACACTCAGCAAAGTCTTTGCTGAGCGCGCGACAGAAAACACTCGGCAAAGGTGGCCTTTGCCGACACTAGATATGCCAAGTGGCCTTCGCCGAGTGTTACACTTGGTAAAGATGTTGCCGAGTGTTTTTTGGGGTTTGCCGAGTGCTCAAGGCAGTCGGCAAACCTCGGGTTTCCCGTAGTGTGTGAACATGGAGCTTTGTTTGCCTACCAACGTGACTCGAGCTCTATAAATTGTAGGATTTAGTGAAAAGTCTTTCCTGATCTTGGTTGATTATATGTATTGTTTGTGTTTTCTTTCTTGAGGCCTTATAATTAGTTTTTCCATGTTGCTACAGGACCATGTCATGCTACTACATGAGTAACAGGACTAAGCGAGTTAATCGTAATTGCGTGCCATTTTGGAGTGACAATTAAATTATTTTTTTGGTCTATACTTGGTACATGTCCTGGGCAAAATGGAATCCTCTTATAAGCTACTTTCTCAGGGCTTATAATGATTAATCTACGAAATTAAGTTTTGAGGGTTCAACCTCACTCAGAAATCTGCCAAAAGTCGTGATTGGGCAGTCTGAAGCCTCATCGCTACAGACAAGTATCTTTTGATTTTGTCGTTTAACAACCTCTTGGAGCATCTTACTGACGTACATTCGTAGCTGGTAATCCCAGCGTGTCATGCACACCAAGTTTGGTATAATTCAAATCCATCCTGTCTACCCCCTGT
>OAMR01000196.1:675927-695929 GCA_900205405.1 Echinochloa crus-galli
GCCACAAACAAACGAAAATGCTACAGTGCGCTACAGTGTCCGATGTGACTTTTTCCCCAAATTTTCCCATACACTTTTTAGAACTAAACACAGCCTCTGTGTAATTTACCTAGGCAAGTTTGGCCCTCTTCCAATCCACCTCTGCGTATTCATCTGCTTAGTCTAGAGGAAGATGGTGTTCAACAGGCTATTCCGATTCTCATAACTGCAAATCCTTCTGAACCTGTGCTTTGTAAATTTTTATTCTTTATGTGGTATATTTGGAAATCTCGTAATGACAACCTCTTTCAAAAAAAGTCTTGGACTTCCTTTCAGGTTACCAAAGCAGCAGAAGCCCACATGCAATCCCATCTTTTTGCATTGGGAGACAGTACACATCCTAGAGTGCCTCAAGACCTCCATCCCATCAACACTCCCCAGCAGACCATGATGGACAGATATCTAGTGGAACTTCCTCCTTCTTTGCAGGGCTTCAAGTGCTATATTGATGCCTCCACTTTACCGGATCTGCCTACAAATGTCCCAGGAGATGCAGACATTGGTATTTTCATTGTTAACACTGCCACTAACCCCCCTATAAGTATGTTTATCAAAGATGCAATGCGGACTTCTTCCTCGATTCTGATGGCAGAATCTTCAGCTCTTGCGCTTGCAGCCTCCTTGTTGGACAAGATGCATCTCAACAATGTTCACCTTTTCTCTGATAATCAGCTAGTAAACTTCATCAATGGCCATGATCTCTCCAGGACTGGAGAATTAAGCCATACACTCAAACTTCCAACTCGACTATGACAGGTACAAGATGCAAGGTACACCGAATTAGAAGAAGAGTTAAATGCATCATTAGTACGTAAACTTAGCTTGTGGGTGCGTTTAGATACATCATCTATCTGATTGCTCATTTATGAGCAACAACTTGACGAGTGGGTGCGTTTAGGTACATCATCTCTCTGATTGCTCATTTATAAGCACCAATTTGGCATATGAGTGCAGAATAGGTCACCAGACATGCGGCAAAACTATTGCAAATTACCCTCCACTTATTTTTCTATTGTTTATTAGGACTGTTTTTTACCGCTACAAGTTTAGACGGAGATCAAGTTTTTGGGCCGATCAATTTTTCTACGGCATGCCGTCAGCAGGTCTTTTCCATGTCCAATGCCGCCCAAACAGTCTTTTCCGTGCCGCACGTTAGTAGTCCTTCCCAGTACTCATCACTTCACGGTATGAGTTTCAAAACAATAAGTGAGTAGTGAAATGGAAAAGATTTGATGAGATATAGACAGGCATGAATTCTGATCATCGATTTGAGCTATGACTTGAAAAGTCAAATATTTGCGCGTATACAATACTGTGAAATATATATCGTGCTTTTTATTATTTTATTTAATCTAGCTAAAAATAATTATTTTTCATAAAATATATGATTTTGAAACATTTACAATATTTTTTGGATACAACATCCTACGAAGAAAACCCAAAACAGAATGTTAATCAACTCAATTAAATTGCCCAATGAGTAAGGTCTTTTCCAAAAAAAAAATCAGCTAACACATCAGCTGCCTACGTGGCATCATTTTGCCCGTGTGTCGTTTTGTGACCTATTTGTACATACATGCCAAGTTGTTGCTCCTAAATGAGAAATTAGAGAGATGATGTACCTAAACGCACCCATCTGCCAAGTTTATATACTAATGATGCATTTAACTCTTAGAAGAAATCAAAATCCAATGGCTGATTTATTGGCAAGACAAGGTCTATCTTACACTGAAATCAGCTGTCCTTCTCTGGTTCTTGTACCGACCCTAGTCATGTTCTTGGGTGCCCACTTTTGAGTGCACTCTAGCTTGTAACCATTGACTCTGTAATGGTTCTAAGAGCTTTTTGTTGTTAAGTTATCAATGATATGTTTCTTGTCAAAACAAAAGGCCATCTTGTCTCTCAAATATGCATGAGAAAGAAAAAGTCCTTGAGTTTTTTAAAGAAATAGTAGTACTTGAGTTTTTATTGTATCAATTCCGTTATTCGCGTTATACACGTGTCCGGAAAGAAAAGATATCGGAGCAGAGAGAGAACTCTGGCGACTTTGATCATTTATTTGATGGCCATATATATATATATATATATATATATATATATATATATATATATATATATATATATATATATATATATATATATATATATATATATATATATATATATATATATATATATATATATCTATATATATATATATCTACCTAATTATAAAGCAAGGATTGATTCAGCGGTACGTCATATTTTTATCAAAAACCTCTTAATATAACTTATAATTTTAATATGTTCTGCTGACTTCCATCCGGTGCTTGTTGAGCTGGACTCAACTACGAACTCCACAACCAGCCGGACTCGAACTTGCCGCTTTCATGGAGCTATACATAAAGCCGAGTCCGGGCCCTAGCTAGCTTCGTTAAATCGCTGCCATCACACGTAGTGGGCCGCCATCAACATCATTCACCTCATCATCCTCGAAAAGTCGCGACGGGAGCTCCTGGGTGAGTAGAGAGGTCTCTCTTCCTGTCCTATGTTGCCCCTCTCGAACTCGCTCCTCGCTCTCTCTTGTTGGGCAGCAGTGCGCCCGCGTCTGTGTTGTGGGATACATGCACATGATCCAGCTGGGATGGAAAGTCACCGGCTCGCCGCCATGGCTGACACATAGGCCACCTGTCAGAATAGAGTCCCGTCCACATAAACAAAGTCATACGTGTGCTGCTGGAGGCGCCGCTTCTCACGGCCGTGGGAGGGTGTGTGTTGCGCGCGGTTGGCCGGAGGGTGCGATTGATCTCTGACGCACGTCTCGTGGCTCTGGTGCGCGGTTTGCCCAGCAACTCGAAATCCACATCGTCGTGATGCAACTATGCAAGAGAACATGTCGTCGTTGATAGCTGCATCTGCATTCACACACTATATACATAGCATACGTCTAATGATTTAGGCTTGTTCACCGGTTTTAGTTGGAGCCCAACTAACATGTGAAAACACTCAGACCAATCCGCGCTCACTGGTCTGTTTCTGCATAGCTGAGCAGTAGCTATGCATGGTCAAAATTCAAGAGTCCTGCAACAACGCAAGTTTTATCGGTTTGTTCGATGTGTTTTTTTTCATAAAAGATAGGAACTAGACATAAAAAAAAGAGACCCAGCTGGATGGGGTACAACGTGCATAAACCAGCGAATAACATCCAAATGAATTTACAGATTCATCGATATATACATTTTTATGCACAAAAGCAACGACATGGTTGAACTCATTTTAGTAGACCAGCATAGTAAAGTTGTATAGACTTGTGATTATGGTGGAGGACCTACAGTGCCCTTGATGCTGCATATCACTTTTAATCATCTGTTCATAATCATTTACAGATTAGTTTATATGTTAGCTCCGAGATTGGATGGTGCGATTCTAATAATATGTATGTATGCTTTTTACATGAGTATATGTGTAAAATTATATGATAAAATGTTTTTGGAGTTCAAGCAAAATTTATGGTCTACGGAATAAGCTATATTATTTATTTAGTTTTATCCGTGGCAACACACGGGCATTTGTGCTACTACATATATATATATATAAGATCTAACGAACCCGTGCCCTAGTCTCGGTCCTCGAAACAACCATGAACGCCTCGCGCCGCCGCCGCGATCAGCGGCAGAGGCAAAGGCACCGCGCCTCCGAAGCCGCCCGTCGCCGCGACATCGTCAAGGCCGTCGTCGAGCGCCTCCCGGCGGAGTTCCACGCCGAGATCCACCGCCGCCTCGACTTCCTCCGGCGCCTCGCCTTCGCCTCCGTCTGCGGCGCGTCGTCGGGCCACATGCTGAGGCTGGAGGCGCCGTGCCTCATCCTCCCCGCCGAGACCGTGGAGAAGGCCACCACCGGGGAGATCAAGAAGAAGACGACGGCGGAGGAGAAGGCCACGGTCCTATCCATGGCGGAAGCCGAATCCTCCGCCCTCGTCCGTCCCTCGCATCTCGCGTTGACCCGCCGCGTCGTCATCGGCTCCTCCGGCGGGTGGCTCGTCACGGCCGACGATCGGGCGGCCCTGCGCATGGCGAACCCGGCCACCGGCGCGCAGGCCGACCTGCCGGCGATCACCGCCATCCCGTTCCTCAAGGCGTAGGGCTCCGGCTGCCGCTGGTTCTGCCTCCACGTGGAGCCCTTCGTGCAGATCCGGTTCGGAGGCACACCCCCGCCGGAGAACAAGGACTGGGGGCCGCACCCGCCGAGGACGTCGACGCTCACGGCGGCGCAGATGCGCCAGAACTTCTACCGCAAGGTGGTGCTCTCGGCGTCCCCACGGCCGGGAAGCTACGCCGCCATGCTCATCACCGACCGGCACATCGGCGCGCCGGCCTTCGCGACGTCGGAGGACCCCTCGTGGAGGATGGCGCCGTCGAGGGACGGCGTCGAGGACGCCATCCACCACGACTGCCGGTTCTACTCCATCACCTACTCCGGCGTGGTCGAGGCGTGGCACCGTGACACCGACACCGGCGAGTTCACGAGCACGGTGGCGGCGCCGAGGCTGGAGTACAGCGACGACCACCTGCGCTGCAAGTACCTCGCGGCGGCGCCGGACGGCCGGCTGATGGCGGTGCTCAAGCACGCGCACGGCGTCGAAACGGGGCAGGGTTACAGGAGGAACAAAGCCACGCGTGTGTATTTCAGGGTGCGGATGCTGGACCAGGAGCAACGGCGGTGGAAGGCGGCGGAGGACATCGGCGACGCGGCGCTCTTCGTCGGCGTGAACACCTCGGTGTGCGTGTCGGCGGCGGAGCACCGGGGCATCAAGCCCGGCAGCGTCTACTTCACCGACGATGAGGTCGGTGAGGCCTGCTTGCACCACGAGATGGGAAAGACCCGCGAGAGGAGCCTCTCCTCCATGGAGGCTGACGATGCCGAGCTCCGGGAAACTGGCGAGCCTCTCCTCCATGGAAGCAAATGCGCTGGCCGCCGGTGGCGTGGTTCACGCCTTCTTTCTTGTGACCACTCATCGTTGTTCAAAGCAGCACCGTTGTGGTCGTTGATTAGACGCAATAAAACATGCTTGCAGCTCGAATATTAGTGGAATTGTTCCATTAATTAGTTTAATATTATTGTGTCATTTTTTATCTACCCGTGGAGGAATTTTAATGTATTGCTTCTTAGTTTATAATTTGGCTTACAAAATTCCTCGTTCCATTGAAAAATCTACCCAGGAAAATAATTAATATTTGAATCATGCGCTTTTTGAAGGAAAAACCATATCTTAATTTCATGTTCACCTCTAGGTATGCTTATTTCCTTTAGTTGCGCGCCCAGTTAAAGGCTTAGAGCATCTCCAAGAGCTCTTGTATCCTATTAGCTAAATTTAGATGTGAAATCTCCTTTGTAAAAATAGATAACCATCTAATTCTATAGGGTAAATCCAACAGACTAGCACTACCGGAAAATTCAAGTTTGCCGTGTGCCTGGGGGTTTGCCGTGTGCTTTCCCTCTGGCACACGGCAAAGATATAGTTTGCCGTGTGTTTCACAAAAAAACACACGGCGAAAAAAGAAACACACGGCAAATTTATACTTTACCATGTGTCTTTATTATGGCACACGGCAAAGCCATATTTTGCCGTGTGTCTTCATTGTGGCACACGGCAAAGCCATACTTTACCGTGTGTCTTTATTGTGGCACACGGTAAATAGATGTTTTAAAGCACATTTTGAACCCCTAAATGAATTCAAATGAAAATATTTTAAACTACAAAGTTGTATAACTCATCAAGATGAACAATTTTTGTTGAGGGCAGTTTTTCATCTAACAATGTTAAAGTGAGTTTGTTCATAAATCTTACATGTCACTAGTAGTTTCTCTCTAATAGTAGTTGAAACTATTAGAGAGATGGGATTTCAAATTTAGAATTTTTAAATGATCTCGGATGAAGAAACACTCTAAATGAAAGTTGTAAATCTTTAAAAGTTATGAAACTTTGTAGTTGACAATTTTTGTATTTGAGATTTTTATAAAACTTAAAATATTATTATAAGTTATCTAGTTTGAAATTTGAAAATTTAAAACTTTCAAATGATATTATTTAATACTTTAAAATATTCTTATAATGAATCTAATTTGAAATTTTGAAATTTTAAAATTTTCAAATGACCTCGAATGTAAATATGTTTTATATTAAAGATTTTGTTCTCGAAAAGATGTAAAAATTATAGTTTACAACTTTTTTATTTGAAATTGTTTAACCATCCAAAAATTCGTTACAAACATATGGAGAAAACACAAATGAAAAAACTGTTGGCTACGACAGCAATCCAACTCCATCGAATGCAGCTCTCCCATTGGCTCCCTTTATTCCCAGCACCGTCTCCTTCCTCTGGATTCGTCAACACAGCATGCACTCCCTCTCTCTAATCTCCCCTTTCTTTATTCCCACCCAGGCAGCCAGCGCTCGGCGGCCAGGGGCCAGGGGCCAGCACCGGCACCCAGGCGCCCAAGCGACCGGCGGCTAGGCGGCGCCGCCCCAGGCGCCCCAGTGCCCGGCGGACAGGGGCCAGCGCCCGGCGACCGGCGCCCGGCGGCCAGGCGGCCCCGCGCCCGACGATGCTGTTGTTCATCATCCCGAGCGGCAAGAACAACGGCGAGAAGCTCATCCTGCTCCTCGGCTCGGGCTCCGCCATCGCCGACGGGTTCAAGGCGAGCGGCCTGACGCACATCCTCTCCGAGGGGCTCGGCTTCCTGCGCGGTGCGCCGGCGCTGGCCATCGCACCCGTGGTCTGCGCCTTCAGCTGGGCAAGTCCATGGGCGTGCAGCCGCTGCTGCTCATGGTCCCCGGCGTCCAGGGGCCAGCGGCTGTAGACCGGCGACCAGGGCCGGAGACCGGCGGCCTGGGGCCAGCGCTTGGGAAGCCGGGTTTAGGGGCCGGCGGCATGGTGAGCGCCGCAGCCGGGTGGCGCGGCGGTTCGGCTCCAAGGCAGCGGCCCCGGGCGGCCGGCGGCGGCGCTGCGGCGACCCGTGAGGGGGCGGCGCCCCCTGTTTTTTTTAATTTGCCGACGACGGGATCCGCCGGCACCACGACCTCCAGTGACGCCGCGACGGGATCCGGCGGCACCTCGTCCGCTAGCTCCGCCGCCGGGGACGAGAGGTCGATGATGAGGGGGCTTGGCAAGAGGTGCTCTTGCGCAGCGTCTTGCTCCACCACCGCCCAACGAGTCAAAGTCAACGCCCGCCGCTGAGGCGAAGGCTGGCCCGGCGTCGCCCGCGCCGTGCGTCTCCTCGCTGTGCGACGGCGAGCTCACCGTCGGTGGCGGCAAGCAGGCCACGCTCCTCACAGGCATGTCGGGGAATGTCTCGGACGCGCCGCCGGAGCTGGTCGAGCAGTCCGCGGCGCGTTCCTGGCTTCACGCTGCCGGCGCCGGTGAGTTTGGGGACGAGACGAGGTCGGAGAGAGTGCGGCGAAGGGACGAGGGAATGGAAGGAGGAGGTGGTGGGGCCAGCCAACCCCGCGGATGGCGAGCGCGCTTCGCTCGGGAAAGATACCGAGTGACGGGAGCAAGATAGCGAGCCTGGAAAAATAGCGACTTGGTTGGCTAGTCTGTTGGATGTGTTTTTTGTCCTTCTTTTTTAGCTAGCTAAGAGTCTCTTGGAGATGCTCTTAAGAGCATCTTCGGCAGTTCCTTGTCTAGAGCATCTTAAAAGAGATTAGCTAAAAAGACTAGTTAAATTTATTGATTTAGCTACTTTTAAAAATAGATTTGACTAATAAATAACAGAGTAATTCAACAGATTCTGTAAAGATGGTTAGTGAGGTAGGCTAGCTAGCTAGCAAATGAGGTGGGATGGAGAGTCACTAAATTTGGAGAGTAATTTATAAAGTCTGTTGTAAACGTTTTTTCTCTAACAATAGCTAAATTTAAATTTGTATGACTTTATGATATTTAATTAAAAACTAAATGGATCTTTGCATGTTGTAGGAAACAAAATATAGTTGAAAGTAGAGAGACAAATGACACACAACAGTAGTAGATGACTCCATTGTATTAATTGATGTGCTTGGTTGTATTACATAGTGAGGGGACACGATTAAACGATGTCTATCCATTCAGGTGCACCTTATGAATTGATGTCCTTCGGCTTGTGTCTATCCAACAAGAGACATGCCTCTTGGGTGTATCCTGATTGGTTGGATCAGGACCGGCCCTGTGTTCTTGGGGGCCCGGGGCGAAACCAAAAATGGAGGCCCCATAATCTAATGCGGATGGGCCTCAATGGTAGTTCTGGGCCTTAGCAAATTAGCATATACTCCATAGAAATTACTTCATTGGGGCCCCTGAGATTTGGGGGGCCCAGGGCGGCTGCCCCGCCTCCTACAACTACAGGGCCGGGCCTGGGTTGGATGAGATCATCCTGAGAAGGTGTCCTTACGGAGAGACATCTATTTAGCACTCCCTCTTGATCGAATATAGTATGTAGCCAATACATTGGTATATACCGCTATAACCTTGTGGAAAGAATATGAGAAATAGTTTGATGATATCCCATTAAAACTCTTTTAAAATATCGTTTAAAAATTAAGGAGAAAATGATACAGCTTAAAGATTACTGCTCAATTTAAACTTATATGTATATAAATTTATGCAAGGTAAAACTCATAAGCAAGTTTAAAGAACAATATATGTGATATTTTACCTATGTTAATTATTTCTCCGAAAAATGCTATGGGAAAATATGAGAAATATATATATGTATACCGGGTAAACTCCTAGAAAACACAATAGGGAAAAAATAAGGAGAAAAACCATGATTTATTAATGCTTCATTTGGACCGGCCCCTGTGAGATGAACTCATAGTGTTCAAACATAAATTATTATGTCTTTAGCTACCATCCTTAAAAAACCACTAGGGAAAAATAGATGATAAAACATGGAATATAATGTTGATATTGCCTAAGTAAAAGCTTTGAATGAGAAACCTAGAGGGAAAAACTCATACAAAGAAAAAAGAGCACAAATGCACAATACGACAAAAAGTTTTTGGTGGAAAGGCAGAAGCTCCTCCTGATGTTGATGTCCATTGATGTTTATTTGTCCACAGGATCAGTAAACAAGTAGCAGTGCATTTTATGTATCAATTGGATATTTCCCTTTAAAAACTAAACCCTTGGTCTACTGTAGATGATCGGTTTGTTTTTTATGATCAGGATTCAGGGTGCATATAGAGCAGTCAAAGGATAATGTGGATAGTTTGTTTTTTGGCACGTGCGTCTATACTAGAATAATTAAACAAACATGAAATGCGAAGAAGCATATAGTAGCTCGCTATTCCATGAAATTGCATAAAACATTAGCAAAGCAAAATCACTCGTGACAACCACAATAGAAAACAAAACAAAAAACCAAATCATATATACCCTCTTTGTTTCAAATTACAAAACTTCTTGATCTACCTTTGATGGCGTATTTTCGACAAATAAACATGTACTCCTCTATTAGAAATAAATATAGAAATTTAGTAGAGATTAACACCCCAACATTGATATTACTAGATTCATAATTCCAATTGCTTCATACGTTTGCTTTCTTCCTCCCAATAAGCATAATAAATAGTGACTAGTCATGTTTATGAGGCTGTTTTAATTCTTAGCTATACGTTGTATACTAGCTAGCTGCATCCATCTTAAAAAAGGGAAGCACGTGATAAAATATAATGTACTATGCATAAACACTGCTAGTTATGAAATGGAAGGCGTGAACCACGCCGGCAGCGGCCAGAACGGGTGCATCGTCATCCCTAACCCCTCGACCTCTCCCACCTTGTCATCCCTGAGGTTGAACACGCCGACGTTCCGGTCCCGGAGCTCCACGCCATAGCCACTGTTGACGGAGCCGTAGCGCTTCAGCAAGTCCCAATCCATGTACGCCTGTCCGAGCTCATCATTGGTGAAGTAGACGCACCCGGCGCTGAGCTCCGGGTGCTCCGCCGCCGGCACGCACACCGAGGCGTTCACGCCGACGAACAGCGCCGCGTCGGCGATGTCCTTGGTTTCCTCCCACCGCCGGCCGTCCTCGTCGAGCACGTGCACCGTTAAGGCGCACGACCTCGAGTGTTTGACGACGGCCATCAGCCTCCCGTCCGGCGCCGCCGCGAGGTACTTGCGGTGGCGGCGCCGGTGGTGGCGATGATCCTGGCAAGAAGGCGCGACCGTCTGGCTGGTGAACTCGCCGGTGCCCGCGTCCCGGTCCCACGACTCCACCACGCCGGAGTAGGTGATGGAGTGGAACCTGCCGGCGTGGTAGATGGCGTCCTCGACGGCGTCACGGAACGGCGCCAGCCTCCACGCCGGGACGGGGTCCTCCGCCGCCGCGAAGGCCGGAGCGCCGAACTGCGGATCGAGGATGAGCATGGCGGCGGCAGGCCGAGGTGAGGCGTCGGAGAGGACGACCTTGCGGTAGAACACGCTGCGGAGCTGATCGCCGGAGAACAACGACGCCGTCGTCGCCTGCTTCCGCCGGACTTTTGGCCCGCCGCCGCCGCCATCCATTAGGATGGGGTCCGATGAACGATGCATCCGGAGGAAAGGTTCATGGTCGATGAGGAACGAGTGGGTGGGTTTTATCCACCGGACGAAAGGTATCGTGGTGATGGCACGACAGGGTGGCCGCTCAAATTAAAGACAGTTGTCAAAAAAGAAAAACAAAAAATCCTAAAAGACTACAGATTCGCATGCTACTCGGCCTTCTCGGTCTCCACCGCCATGGTTTGTTGCCATATATACGTGCCGAGACCCGTGTCGTAGTAATCGCGATCTCTGAAAAACAACCATGGCAGGCTCGCGCCGTCGCCGCTGGATGCAAAGGCAGAGACACCGCGCAGACGCCGGAGCACCGAGCAGCGTCCCGCCGCCGAAACCGATGACCAACGCCGCCGCCCATGATCCCAACGCAACTACCCTCGCCGACCTCCCGCCGGAGCTGCTCGCCGAGATCCAATCCCGGCTCGACTTCGTCGACCGCCTCAACTTCGCCTTGGGCTGCGGCGGCGGCGCCGTGGCGGCGTTATGCCAGCGGCACAAGCCGGAGGCGCCCTGCCTGGTCCTCCCCGGCGCGACCGCCGAGACGGCCACGCTCTTCTCCTTATGCGACGGCGCCCACCACCAGGCCGCCGCCGGCACCGCCCGCGCCCCGGACCCCGCCATGCGCGGCCACGTCGTGCTGGGCTCCTCCGGCGGCTGGCTCGTCACGGCCGACCTGCAGGGCGCCCTCCGGATCGCCAACCCGGTCACCGGCCAGCAGGCGGATCTCCCTGCCATCACCACGGGGACCATCCCCTTCTTTCAGTCCTCGGCGGACGTCCTCGACATGGACCTCTTCGGCCGGCTCCGGTTTGCCGGCCGCCTGCCCGACGACGACCGGCAGTCCGACTTCGGACCGCCGCTCACGATCGCCGGGTGGCAGATGCGCAAGTGGTTCTACCGCAAGGTCATCCTCTCGGCGTCGCCGCGCCCGGGCAGCTATGTCGCCATGCTCATCCTGGCGAAGAACTTCGGCGCGCCGGCGTTCGCCACGGCGGAGGACTACCCCGCCAGGGTGGCGGCTGGCCGCCTCCGCCGACGGCGTCGAGGACGCGATCCACCACGACGGGCGGTTCTACTCTATAACCTACTCCGGCGCCGTCGAGGCGTGGGACCGCGACGCCGGGACGGGCGAGTTCGTGAGCGCGGCGGCCGGGCCAAGGCTGCCCGGCGACGGCGAGGACCTCCGCCGCCGCCGGAAGTACATCGCGGCGGCGCCGGACGGGCGGCTGGTGGCGGTGCTCAAGGGCTTCAAGGAGGTGAAGCCTGAATGCTGCAGGTACCCACGCGAGAAAGCGGTGGCACCCGTGTTCGAGGTGCAGGTGCTGGATGAGGCGCGCCGGCGGTGGGCGGCGGCGCGGGACATCGGCGACCTGGCGCTGTTCGTGGGGGTGAACGCCTCGATGTGCGTATCGGCGAGGGAGCACCCGGGGATCAGGGCAGGATGCGTCTACTACACGGAGGACGAGCTCGGGCAGGCCTCCCTGCGCCTGGAGAACGAGCGAGACGGGTGCAGTAGACCATTGTACCGTTCGTCCGTCGGCGCCGACCGCCATGGCTATGACCATGAGCTGCGGGACCTTGGTGTGTACGTCCTCAAGGACGGCACCGTGGAGAGGGTCGAGGGGCTCGGGAAGCACCGCTGCTGGCCGCCGCCGGCGTGGTTTACGCCTTCCGTGTAATGACTAGTGTTCGATCGAGAAGAATACGCAACACGCAACATATTCAAACTATGTTCTCTGATGACTAATGTTTGATCCAATACCAATACTTAACAAGTAGGGATTGAGATTTTGTTTTCTAAGGGCTTCGATGTAAAACAATGAATAAATATCGATTTCGATAAAATTCAGATAAAAACATGAATCTTTTAGTTTTTTTGGACAAACACTAATTTCATCTCCTCATCAAAATGCATTTGTCACAAGCATTACTCTGTCAGCACTGTACTTTCGGTCCAGTCCTGAAACCTGGTAGTGCACTTGGGAAGTTTACTTTTGTAGTATGTTGACTACAAATCAATTCCTTTTGGCGTTCCCAGTGGCTTCTTGCTTTGATTACACTTTGCATATATGTTAGTCCCTGTAAAACCAAACCGCTACGACTGGGGTGGTAACTTGAATAACTGACGGCTATTGCCATTTGATTCAGGTGAATTCATTAGATGCTTTAGTCGGACAATCTGCATACGAGGCCACCACAGATCAATTCACTGAGCAGTGTTGGTCGAACCCGGCCAGGTGCTGATGCCTTTTGCAAACAAATGCATTTCGCCATAAAAGAAAATGAGTGAAGAATAGCAATCCTTACATATGTATGCATAAAGAGATGGATGGAAGTTAAGGGGGCTGTCTTGGCTAGTTTACAAATAAAGTGACAAGGTTGCCAATGCTTGTCTTTGCCATATGTATGTTTGCAGATTATTGTCAAAGCAAAATGTATTGAAATGTATGGTTTGGAAAATAAATAGAAGACCTTCATCTTGATTTCTCATATTTTTTCACTCGATACGTGGATGTGATCCGTTTCATTTTGATCCAATCGGTATAGTACCACCTTCTACACTGCTCCATATGTTGCTAAAATCTAGAAAGTGATAAACAAATGATATTAAGAGCAGCTCCAACAGCCTCTTCAAATTGTTAGTTAAGTATAGAGTTTTTTCTCCTTTGTATAATATAGAAAAGCATCTTTTTCTAGAGAGAAATCAACAGACTCTCGAACCTAGACTCTCTATTTAGATAGACCCCACTTGTCATATAACTTTATCTTCTTCAATCTCAGTTTTTCCCCACCGCTGGCCGACTGCCTTTCTCGCCCCACCACCCGCTGCCCGGCGCCCTCGTATCCCTGCCTCCTCTGCTGTGGGCCGCCTGCCCGGCCTCATGCGGCTCCGCCGCCGACGAGGATCTGTGGCCGCGCGCGGCGGTGAGCTCGCCCCACCCGCGCCATCCCTCTCCCACCTCTTAATCCGCGCCTCCTGCCATGTCCGCGACCGCTGGGGCCATCCATCGCCGCGGGGAGCCGCCGCGGGGATCGACCATGGGAAGCCGCCGCCACGCTTGTCCCCACGTCGCTGAAGCTGAGCAAGGAGATGGAGAGGCGGCGAAGGGTCATCTCCCGGAGCTTCTCGCTCGCCAAGGACATGTACCTCTCCGGCGGCGGCGGAGCAGCGGGAACTCGACGCCGGCGTCGAGTTCCTCGAGGTACGCCATCCACGTTGGTCGAATCATTCATCCGACCGTCGAGCACATCCTCCCCTCGGCGTTGTGCCTCCTCGCCGAGCCTCCCTACCGCCGCGCACCTCCCCGCCGCCGAGCACCTCCTAGGCGCGTCGCAGCCGTCCTCCGGCTCCGCCGCTGACGGCTGCGGCGCGTGGCGGAGCCTCGGCGATGCCGGTCCGTTCGTGGTGTTGGACGACGGCGAGCTCATCGTCGTCAGGGGCCGCTGATGCGGGAGGGCGCGAGTGGAACGACAGGAGGGCGGGAAGGCAGGCGGGACTGCGGGAGGGGATGGAGAATTGCTGCCGCTCGGCAAAGATTCCGAACGGGGAGGTGCGGATTGCGAACGGGATGCCGAGCGGATGAAGATGGCGAATCTGTTGGATCGGGGTTTTGCTGTGTTTTTCTTATTTTTACCGATGCAAAACCTTTTACAAAGGCTGTTGGAGTTGCTCTAAAGGGTACCATCATCCAAACATACAAACAAAAAAAACATGTCATGATATCGTTGAACCACCTCCACATATGTGGTGCCTTATGTGCATGTCAACATCTTATTGTTTGTACTTGCCTGATTTCACGCTTGAGCCTTGAACCACTGAAGGCTATTTCTGTATGAATTTTGCAGGAAATATCTAGTGTATCTCCCTAATAAACACCATTCTTTTATTGCAAACATATGAAGGAATAAACTCCAGAACCTCATCTTCCTGTGACCAATAGAATTTTCACTCTTGTCACCACGGCCGACGCCGGCGTCGAGTTCCCGCTGCTCCGCCGCCGCCGGAGAGGTACATGTCCTTGGCGAGCGAGAAGCTCCGGGAGATGACCCTTCGCCGCCTCTCCATCTCCTTGCTCAGCTTCAGCGACGTGGGGACAAGCGTGGCGGCGGCTTCCCATGGTCGATCCCCGCGGCGGCTCCCCGCGGCGATGGATGGCCCCAGCGGTCGCGGACATGGCAGGAGGCGCGGATTAAGAGGTGGGAGAGGGATGGCGCGGGTGGGGCGAGCTCACCGCCGCGCGCGGCCACAGATCCTCGTCGGCGGCGGAGCCGCATGAGGCCGGGCAGGCGGCCCACAGCAGAGGAGGCAGGGATACGAGGGCGCCGGGCAGCGGGTGGTGGGGCGAGAAAGGCAGTCGGCCAGCGGTGGGGAAAAACTGAGATTGAAGAAGATAAAGTTATATGACAAGTGGGGTCTATCTAAATAGAGAGTCTAGGTTCGAGAGTCTGTTGATTTCTCTCTAGAAAAAGATGCTTTTCTATATTATACAAAGGAGAAAAAACTCTATACTTAACTAACAATTTGAAGAGGCTGTTGGAGCTGCTCTTAATATCATTTGTTTATCACTTTCTAGATTTTAGCAACATATGGAGCAGTGTAGAAGGTGGTACTATACCGATTGGATCAAAATGAAACGGATCACATCCACGTATCGAGTGAAAAAATATGAGAAATCAAGATGAAGGTCTTCTATTTATTTTCCAAACCATACATTTCAATACATTTTGCTTTGACAATAATCTGCAAACATACATATGGCAAAGACAAGCATTGGCAACCTTGTCACTTTATTTGTAAACTAGCCAAGACAGCCCCCTTAACTTCCATCCATCTCTTTATGCATACATATGTAAGGATTGCTATTCTTCACTCATTTTCTTTTATGGCGAAATGCATTTGTTTGCAAAAGGCATCAGCACCTGGCCGGGTTCGACCAACACTGCTCAGTGAATTGATCTGTGGTGGCCTCGTATGCAGATTGTCCGACTAAAGCATCTAATGAATTCACCTGAATCAAATGGCAATAGCCGTCAGTTATTCAAGTTACCACCCCAGTCGTAGCGGTTTGGTTTTACAGGGACTAACATATATGCAAAGTGTAATCAAAGCAAGAAGCCACTGGGAACGCCAAAAGGAATTGATTTGTAGTCAACATACTACAAAAGTAAACTTCCCAAGTGCACTACCAGGTTTCAGGACTGGACCGAAAGTACAGTGCTGACAGAGTAATGCTTGTGACAAATGCATTTTGATGAGGAGATGAAATTAGTGTTTGTCCAAAAAAACTAAAAGATTCATGTTTTTATCTGAATTTTATCGAAATCGATATTTATTCATTGTTTTACATCGAAGCCCTTAGAAAACAAAATCTCAATCCCTACTTGTTAAGTATTGGTATTGGATCAAACATTAGTCATCAGAGAACATAGTTTGAATATGTTGCGTGTTGCGTATTCTTCTCGATCGAACACTAGTCATTACACGGAAGGCGTAAACCACGCCGGCGGCGGCCAGCAGCGGTGCTTCCCGAGCCCCTCGACCCTCTCCACGGTGCCGTCCTTGAGGACGTACACACCAAGGTCCCGCAGCTCATGGTCATAGCCATGGCGGTCGGCGCCGACGGACGAACGGTACAATGGTCTACTGCACCCGTCTCGCTCGTTCTCCAGGCGCAGGGAGGCCTGCCCGAGCTCGTCCTCCGTGTAGTAGACGCATCCTGCCCTGATCCCCGGGTGCTCCCTCGCCGATACGCACATCGAGGCGTTCACCCCCACGAACAGCGCCAGGTCGCCGATGTCCCGCGCCGCCGCCCACCGCCGGCGCGCCTCATCCAGCACCTGCACCTCGAACACGGGTGCCACCGCTTTCTCGCGTGGGTACCTGCAGCATTCAGGCTTCACCTCCTTGAAGCCCTTGAGCACCGCCACCAGCCGCCCGTCCGGCGCCGCCGCGATGTACTTCCGGCGGCGGCGGAGGTCCTCGCCGTCGCCGGGCAGCCTTGGCCCGGCCGCCGCGCTCACGAACTCGCCCGTCCCGGCGTCGCGGTCCCACGCCTCGACGGCGCCGGAGTAGGTTATAGAGTAGAACCGCCCGTCGTGGTGGATCGCGTCCTCGACGCCGTCGGCGGAGGCGGCCAGCCGCCACCCTGGCGGGGTAGTCCTCCGCCGTGGCGAACGCCGGCGCGCCGAAGTTCTTCGCCAGGATGAGCATGGCGACATAGCTGCCCGGGCGCGGCGACGCCGAGAGGATGACCTTGCGGTAGAACCACTTGCGCATCTGCCACCCGGCGATCGTGAGCGGCGGTCCGAAGTCGGACTGCCGGTCGTCGGGTGGCGGCTGGCCGCCTCCGCCGACGGCGTCGAGGACGCCATCCACCACGAGGGGCGGTTCTACTCGGTGACCTACTCCGGCGCCGTCGAGGCGTGGGACCGCGACGCCGGGACGGGCGAGTTCGTGAGCGCGGCGGCCGGGCCAAGGCTGCCCGGCGACGGCGTGGACCTCCGCCGCCGCCGGAAGTACATCGCGGCGGCGCCGGACGGGCGGCTGCTGGTGGTGCTCAAGGGCTCCAAGGAGGTGAAGCCTGAGTATTGGAGGCACCCACGCGAGAAGGTGACGGCGCCGGTGTTCGAGGTGCAGGTGCTGGACGAGGCGCGCCGGCGGTGGGTGGCGGCGCCGGACATCGGCGACCTGGCGCTGTTCGTGGGGGTGAACGCCGCCATGTGCGTGTCGGCGAGGGAGCACCCGGGGATAAGGGCCGGATGCGTCTACTACACGGAGGACGAGCTCGGGCAGGCCTCCCTGCGCCTGGAGACCGAGCAAGACGGGTGCACTAGACCATTGCACCGTTCGTCCGTCGGCGCCGACTGCCATGGCTATGAGCTGCGGGACCTTGGTGTGTACGTCCTTAAGGACGGCACCGTGGAGAGGGTCGAGGGGCTCGGGAAGCACCGCTGCTGGTCGCCGCCGGCGTGGTTTACGCCTTCCGTGTAATGTGTACGAGTAAGAGCAACTCCAGTGGACTGACTAAAAATGGACCTCTATATCTTAGTTTGAGGGTCAATTTTAAAAATTTAGAGAGTCAAATGAGAGACGTGCTCCAGCCCAACTGACTAAACAGAGCCTCTATCCATCTGACGAGTGGGGCCATCCATCATGAGCCATCCCCTCCTCCCGACGGGCTCGCTCGCCGCCGCCACCGCCGCCTCTGGGCGACCAGGCCAAGCCGCTGCCGCGCCGTCGGCCGGGGAGGTGGCGCCCGCACTGCCGCGTCGGGGAGGCCGAGCCCGAGCCGCGCGCCCCTGCCATGTTCCTCGTGACACCGCATCGCCGCCGGCGGTCGCTGCGAAGGCCGTCCGCCGCCGCCGAGAGCCGTGCAAGGGAGGAGCGACAGGGGCGGGGACGAGAGCGCGGAGAGGAGGCCGTTCCGGCCGCCGCGGCATCGCGAAGCGCTTGGGGAGGAGCGACCGGCACAGGAGCCGACCATGGCCGGGGTACCAGAGGATGTCGGCCCCGCTGAACGCGCCCTCGGCGATCATAATCACGACGGCGGCGACCGGCGAGGCTCATCTTGGCCGCGAGCCTGGAGACGGAGGCTGGGATCAGTAGCTTGAACCCGTAGCCGCTGTAGGAGATGTACTCCGTGTTCTTCTTGGGCTTCCCGAACACATTGGCTAACAGCACGTTGGTGTATGAAGTACCGATTCCATCAAGCTAACAACAAGAAAAGGTTGGTGTGTCTTCAAGAAGACAGGGTGCTGTTACCTGCTTCTCCGGCGGCGGCGACGCCGGCGAGGAGCGTGAGCGCGGCGCGGCGGGTGACGGCGGCGGCATCACCCTCGGCGGCGTCCTGCTGCTTCTGCGCCCTGCACACAAGCTGGGCCCGCGGCACCTGGGGGCGCGCCGAGGCGGCGGCGCTGAGGCGAGCGGTGGACTGGTGGTGGTGGAGGAAATTGTGTGTGGGAGGCTCTGAACCGTGAACTCTGCTTTGCTGTACTGAAGATTCGGTTTGATGAAACTGAAACTAAACTGTGAAACACCTGGGATAGCACCTTTTATTTGGTTATTTTTGTGATTTTGATACATTGATACATGTAATAAGAGTACCAGGATTCTATGTGTGTGCCATTGTCCTGTAAATGTGTGGAGTATTCAGTAAAAGATTCTGCAACTTTTTTGTTGATCTGCCAAACTTCAGAAGTTCTGCAGCAAGAAAATAAGGCCAAGCATCAAAGCACAAGAAGCTAAGCTGCTTATTTTTCATTTTAAAAAATCTTCTTATTTCCATATGTACAGGAAGATACATGCAACATTCATAAATCTCTGAATTAGTAGAATACAATCAGCCACCATCAGATTTTAGGCAATATTCCTATCAGATAACAGTGCAATATCCTGAAGAATCAACATTGACAGGCCAGTACTCAACGCCGCCGCCGGTCATGTACAGGTCATGTACAGCGTGCTCTGGCCACCGGGGGACACGACGTCGCTGGCACGCGGGTGGGTCTTCCCCAGCAACGGCCGGCCGCTGCGGATCGGCGTGCCGTACCGGACCACCTACAAGCAGTTCGTGTCCAAGGAATCCTCCAAGAACCTGCTGCGGTTCGATTGCTTCCAACAAGAACGGTGGCTTCCGGGGCCGCGGGTGCTGCAGCGACCGGCGGCTCGGCAGCGACCGGCGGCTCGGCAACGGCCGCAGCGTGGTGGCGGCGGGTGGGTGCCTGGCGTCGTGCTCCTCGAGGAGCCTGAACCGCTCGGCGCGCGCTCCTGGGCGTCGACAAGCGCGCTGTACCGGAGCCCCCGGGACATGGCGCGCGCCGCGCCCTCTGCCTCGTCGCCGGCTTCGTCAGGTCCCTGTCCTGCTTGACCGGCGCCGCAGCGGGCAACCCGAGCGCGAGGCCGTGGTGGCCGCGCAGGTGGCTGGTCCGGTGGCCCCCAGCGCCTGGAACGTCGGGAAGGCGCGACTGCACGTCTTGCAGACGAACTCGCCCTCGCCGTCGGCCGCCGCGGCTTCTTGCTGCCGCCGTGCTCCGGCATCCGGCCGCTGGGGGCGAGCGAGAGGGAGAGCGTCACGTCGCCGCCGCCGGCGGCCATGTCTCTGGTTGCTTCGTCATGAACGGAACGAGGAGAGGAGAAGAGAGAGGGAGAGGCGAGGGCGGCGGCAGCGGCGGCGCGGGGAAGGGGCTGGAGGCGCGAGGGAGAGGGGGGTCTGCCGAGGGGAGGGGAGGAGAGAGAGGGGACAGGGAGGATAGAGGGTCCCCAGATTTGTGGGCTTTGTCCTAAAATTTGGTGGTCTACTAATTTTAGTCACTTGGGTAGTCACTCCATTGATTTTTGGCCCAGAGTGACTAAAAGGTTGGATAGAGGGCCATTTTGTCACCCGGCTAGAGATGCTCTAATGAGTTAA
>OAMR01000196.1:698897-722862 GCA_900205405.1 Echinochloa crus-galli
CCCAGATTTGTGGGCTTTGTCCTAAAATTTGGTGGTCTACTAATTTTAGTCACTTGGGTAGTCACTCCATTGATTTTTGGCCCAGAGTGACTAAAAGGTTGGATAGAGGGCCATTTTGTCACCCGGCTAGAGATGCTCTAATGAGTTAATGACTAATGTTCGATAGAGAAAAATACGCAACATATTCAAACTATGTGTGTAATGAGTGATGATAACTAATGTTACTATTGTTAGATTATATATATATAATATCAGTTGGAAGGGACCTCTATATCTTAGTTTGAGGGTCAATTTTAAAAATTTAGAGAGTCAAATGAGAGACGTGCTCCAGCCCAACTGACTAAACAGAGCCTCTATCCATCTGACGAGTGGGGCCATCCATCATGAGCCATCCCCTCCTCCCGACGGGCTCGCTCGCCGCCGCCACCGCCGCCTCTGGGCGACCAGGCCAAGCCGCTGCCGCGCCGTCGGCCGGGGAGGTGGCGCCCGCACTGCCGCGTCGGGGAGGCCGAGCCCGAGCCGCGCGCCCCTGCCATGTTCCTCGTGACACCGCATCGCCGCCGGCGGTCGCTGCGAAGGCCGTCCGCCGCCGCCGAGAGCCGTGCAAGGGAGGAGCGACAGGGGCGGGGACGAGAGCGCGGAGAGGAGGCCGTTCCGGCCGCCGCGGCATCGCGAAGCGCTTGGGGAGGAGCGACCGGCACAGGAGCCGACCATGGCCGGGGTACCAGAGGATGTCGGCCCCGCTGAACGCGCCCTCGGCGATCATAATCACGACGGCGGCGACCGGCGAGGCTCATCTTGGCCGCGAGCCTGGAGACGGAGGCTGGGATCAGTAGCTTGAACCCGTAGCCGCTGTAGGAGATGTACTCCGTGTTCTTCTTGGGCTTCCCGAACACATTGGCTAACAGCACGTTGGTGTATGAAGTACCGATTCCATCAAGCTAACAACAAGAAAAGGTTGGTGTGTCTTCAAGAAGACAGGGTGCTGTTACCTGCTTCTCCGGCGGCGGCGACGCCGGCGAGGAGCGTGAGCGCGGCGCGGCGGGTGACGGCGGCGGCATCACCCTCGGCGGCGTCCTGCTGCTTCTGCGCCCTGCACACAAGCTGGGCCCGCGGCACCTGGGGGCGCGCCGAGGCGGCGGCGCTGAGGCGAGCGGTGGACTGGTGGTGGTGGAGGAAATTGTGTGTGGGAGGCTCTGAACCGTGAACTCTGCTTTGCTGTACTGAAGATTCGGTTTGATGAAACTGAAACTAAACTGTGAAACACCTGGGATAGCACCTTTTATTTGGTTATTTTTGTGATTTTGATACATTGATACATGTAATAAGAGTACCAGGATTCTATGTGTGTGCCATTGTCCTGTAAATGTGTGGAGTATTCAGTAAAAGATTCTGCAACTTTTTTGTTGATCTGCCAAACTTCAGAAGTTCTGCAGCAAGAAAATAAGGCCAAGCATCAAAGCACAAGAAGCTAAGCTGCTTATTTTTCATTTTAAAAAATCTTCTTATTTCCATATGTACAGGAAGATACATGCAACATTCATAAATCTCTGAATTAGTAGAATACAATCAGCCACCATCAGATTTTAGGCAATATTCCTATCAGATAACAGTGCAATATCCTGAAGAATCAACATTGACAGGCCAGTACTCAACGCCGCCGCCGGTCATGTACAGGTCATGTACAGCGTGCTCTGGCCACCGGGGGACACGACGTCGCTGGCACGCGGGTGGGTCTTCCCCAGCAACGGCCGGCCGCTGCGGATCGGCGTGCCGTACCGGACCACCTACAAGCAGTTCGTGTCCAAGGAATCCTCCAAGAACCTGCTGCGGTTCGATTGCTTCCAACAAGAACGGTGGCTTCCGGGGCCGCGGGTGCTGCAGCGACCGGCGGCTCGGCAGCGACCGGCGGCTCGGCAACGGCCGCAGCGTGGTGGCGGCGGGTGGGTGCCTGGCGTCGTGCTCCTCGAGGAGCCTGAACCGCTCGGCGCGCGCTCCTGGGCGTCGACAAGCGCGCTGTACCGGAGCCCCCGGGACATGGCGCGCGCCGCGCCCTCTGCCTCGTCGCCGGCTTCGTCAGGTCCCTGTCCTGCTTGACCGGCGCCGCAGCGGGCAACCCGAGCGCGAGGCCGTGGTGGCCGCGCAGGTGGCTGGTCCGGTGGCCCCCAGCGCCTGGAACGTCGGGAAGGCGCGACTGCACGTCTTGCAGACGAACTCGCCCTCGCCGTCGGCCGCCGCGGCTTCTTGCTGCCGCCGTGCTCCGGCATCCGGCCGCTGGGGGCGAGCGAGAGGGAGAGCGTCACGTCGCCGCCGCCGGCGGCCATGTCTCTGGTTGCTTCGTCATGAACGGAACGAGGAGAGGAGAAGAGAGAGGGAGAGGCGAGGGCGGCGGCAGCGGCGGCGCGGGGAAGGGGCTGGAGGCGCGAGGGAGAGGGGGGTCTGCCGAGGGGAGGGGAGGAGAGAGAGGGGACAGGGAGGATAGAGGGTCCCCAGATTTGTGGGCTTTGTCCTAAAATTTGGTGGTCTACTAATTTTAGTCACTTGGGTAGTCACTCCATTGATTTTTGGCCCAGAGTGACTAAAAGGTTGGATAGAGGGCCATTTTGTCACCCGGCTAGAGATGCTCTAATGAGTTAATGACTAATGTTCGATAGAGAAAAATACGCAACATATTCAAACTATGTGTGTAATGAGTGATGATAACTAATGTTACTATTGTTAGATTATATATATATAATATCAGTTGGAAGGTAATTTGGTTTGAGAAATTCATTGATCCATGACCAATCCTTAACAAGTAGGGATTGCGATTTTGTTTTCGAAGGGCTTTGATGTAAAACAATGAATAAATATCGATTTCGATAACAGATAAAAAAAGATGAATCTTTTAGTGGTTTTTTCTGGACTAACACTTCCTCTCCTCATCAAAATGCATTTGTCACAAGCATTACTGTACTTTCGGTCCGGTCCTGAAACCTAGTAGTGTGCTTGGGAAGTTAATTTTTGTAGCATTTGAGTACAATTCTTTTTGGCGTTCCCAGTGCTTGCTTTCTTTGATTACACTTTGCATATCTCTGTTAGACCCTGTAAAAATCTTAATATCTCCACACTGTTCTACCTGCAAATTGTATGGAATACTTACTGATTCATACGGAGAAACAACTTTGTACATAGTTAAGAGCTTCAGGGTCGACACCAATAAGTCATCAGTCATGAATCCAAACCGCTACAACTGGGGTGGTAACTTGAATAACTGACCGCTATTGCCATTTGATTAAGGTGAATTCACTGGATGACGGGCTGTTTGGCATGGCTCCGCTCCAACTTTTACAACTCTGTTCTCAATTTTTTTACCCAAACATGTGCGGCTCCAAGTTTTGCAGCTCCAAAAAAAATAGATGGAGGGCTCTCCATTTTACAATATGCAGACGATACAATCTTGTTCATGGATCATGATCTGACGAAGGCTGCAAATATGAAGCTTCTGTTATGTGCCTTTGAGCAGTTGTCTGGTCTTAAAATTAATTTTCATAAAAGTGAATTATTTTGTTTTGGTCGGGCCAGAGATTGTGAACAACAATATGCTGAATTATTTGGATGTCATTCGGGGGCTTATCCATTTCGGTACCTTGGCATTCCGATGCACTACAGAAGGCTTAGCAAGTCAGATAGGAATGGGATAGAACAAAAATTTGAAAAGAAGTTGAGTAGTTGGAAAGGAAAGCATATGTCTGTAGGTGGGAGGCTAGTTCTGATTAACTCTGTCCTCTCCAGTCTAGCAGTTTTCATGCTCTCTTTTTTCGAAGTTCCAAAAGGGGTTCTGGAAAGATTGGATTATTATAGATCGAGATTTTTCTAGCAATCGGATGAACATAAGAGGAAGTACAGACTAGTTAGATGGCCCATTCTATGTCAGCCCAAGGAAGTAGGAGGGCTAGGGATAAAAAATTTAGAAGTTCATAACCAGTGTCTGTTGAGTAAATGGTTATTTAAACTTATCAATGAGGATGGGATTTGGCAACAACTGTTACGAAATAAATATCTGCGTAATCAAACTATTACTCAGGTAGATAGGAAACCAGGTGATTCTCACTTCTGGTCAGGTTTAATGAAAGTGAAACAAACATTTACTGATTTTGGTACGTTCCAGTTAAATGACGGTAAGCAAGTCCGATTCTGGGAGGATAAATGGTTGGGTAATTTCACTTTAAGACAACAAATCCATCCTTATATCAGATTGCAAGGAAAAAACATGATACAATAGCCATGGTTTTTTCTAGGATTAATGTGTCCTCCAGACATTCATTAGTTGGTCCTCTTTTGCACTCATGGCATTATTTAGTGCATAGGATTAGCTACATACAGTTGAATGATAGGGGTGACAGGTTCCGGTGGAATCTTACTCAGTCCGGCTTGTTTTCCATTAGGTCAATGTATATGGCTATGATCAATAGTAATAATAATGTGCAATAGAATACTATGATTTGGAAACTAAAACTTCCTCTAAAAATTAAGATTTTTTTTTGGTATTTAAAGAGAGGGGTGGTCCTAACGAAGGATAATCTTGCTAGGAGAAATTGGAATTGTAGAAAACTATGTGCTTTCTTTTCCAAAGAAGAATCAATCCAACATATTTTTTTTGATTGTCACATGGTGAAATTCCTTTGAACAGCTGTACAGTTTGCTTTTAACTTACATGCACCCTATAGCTTCCATTACTTATTTAATGATTGGCTTGTAGGGATGAATACAAAGTTAAGGAGTCAAATGTTAGTTGGGGCTGCTGCTTTATGTTGGGCAATTTGGCTCAGCAGGAATGATTTAGTTTTTGATAAATCCCCCACGAAAACTTACTTGCAGGTCTTGTTCAGAGGAACGCACTGGCTGCGGTTCTGGGCACAGCTTCAACGGCATGAGCAAGAGAAACAAGCAATAAAGGAGGCATGTCAAACGCTGGAGGCTTTGACAATGCAATTCTTCGCACATCATGATTGGAGATTTAGCAATAGGATTGCGGGCTAGTTTTCTTCAAACTTTATGATGTGGTTTCTTTGATTATTTGGTGAGCGTAGACGGAAGTGCTGCAAACTTCTAAACATTAGCCGTAGCCCTATGGGTCAAGGCTAGATTAATTTCCATTATCTAGAAAAATGGAGTTGGAGGCCAACTCCATGTAAAACATGGAGCACCACAAAAAACAAAGATTTCATACCTTCTCATGGAGTTAGGGTGAAATTACTCACTATTGCCATCAATTACACATACCATTTCACGTAAAAAAACTTCGACTTCCCTCCCGTCGTTTTTTCCTTTTTTCCGTAGTTTTTTTCCGTCTTTTTTTTCCATACTTTAGTGCACACCGTTGCGGCCGAAAAAAATGTTTTTCCTCCACTCTATCCCTCTTGTATTTTTTTTCCTTTTTTCCGTCATTCTTTTGCCTGAAACTGTAGCACGAAAAAAATCCGAACTAACAAAATCAATGCAAGGGCAAGAAAGATATTTTCCATCAAATCCTATATTTTCTAGAGTTGGAGTTACATTTGTAGCCAAACACGTTGAGCCAGCTCCATATTAATTGAAGTAGTCGGAGTGGACCTGAAAAATGTGGAGTTGATGGAGGTGGAGTTGGTTTTTATGGAGTGGAGCTCTCACAAGCCCTAGTCTGACAATCTGCATACGAGGCAATCACAGGGGCAATCACAGGTCGATTCACTGTGCAGTGTTGGTCGAACCCAGGTGCTGATGCCTTTTGCAAACAAATGTGTTTTGCCATAAAAGGAAATGAGTGAAGAATTGGAATCCTTACATATGTATACACAAAGAGATTGATAGAAGTTAAGGACGGCGGTCTTGGCTAGTTTATAAATAAAGTGGCAAGGTCGTCAATGTTTTTTTACCAAAGTCGGGAGGAGAAGTCCCTACCTATTTTTTATTCAACCTGGAGTCGAACTTGAGTCTGCTGGATGCTACTCAGATTTTTTAACCACTAGGCTTGTCTTTGCCATATATATGTTTGCAGATTATTATTGAAATGTATGTTGGAAAATAAATAGAAGACCTTCATCTTGATTTCTCATATTTTCCCACTCCATATGTGGATGCGATGGGATCCGTTTGATTTGATCCAATCGATATAACACTTCTTCTACACTGCTGGATACTGGCTAAATCTATATAGTGATGATAAACAAACTATGTTTAAGTGTACGTACCATCATCCAAACATACAAACAAAAGAAAACATGTCATGATATCGTTGAACCACCTCCTTCCCATGAACAGTATGCATATTGAATAAATGAAATCTAAGTGTGCACGCATATGTGGTGCCTTATGTGCATGTCAACATCTTATTGCTGGTACTTGCCTGATTTCACGCTTGAGCCTTGAACACTAAACGCTACTGTATTTCTGTAGGAATTTTGGAGGAGAAAATTAATATATAGTTTATTGCCAACATATGAAGGAATAATCTCCAGAACCTCATCTTCACGTGACGACCAATAGATAATTTTCCGTCTTGTCATCACCACGGCGTAACTAACTCCCCGGGCAGAAGGTGACGTCATAGGTGGAGGCGCCGGAGCAGGTGAATGTGCTGCTGGCGTCGTCGTAGGCGTAGCTGTATGCCCCCGGGCATGCGCTCTTGAACACCTGCGAGTAGCTGGTGGGCCCGCCCGTCGCCGGCGTGCCGTACTGCCCCGTGCAGCAGTACCTCGCGCTGCCGTAGGCGTTGCACGCGCTCTTGCACGCCACGACGGCTCCGCCGCCGCCGCCGGACGACGCGGCCACGACGCGGAGGTCCCTGGGGCACGCGGCGTTCACGTCCCCCGCGCACGCCGCCGGGCGGCAGTCCCCGCCGCGCCTGAGGGCGCCACGCGCACCGGCACGTTGAAGCCGTCGACGAGGCTCACGTCGTAGAAGTCCTGCCCGCCGCTTCCCGGCGCGGCGAGGGTGACCTCCACGAGCGAGACCGGCGGCGCCGGGCCGCGGCCCTCGCAGGCGACGTCGCCGGTGCCGCAGTCGGCGGTGGCGCAGGAGAAGCGGCCCGTGGCGGAGTCGACGGCGCAGCCCGTGCGCGCCCAGAACGTGCCCGACCAGCTCCCCGACGACGGCGCGTCGAGGCGGGACGTGGCCGACGGCGCCAGGTAGAAGCCGGAGCGCGCCAGCGGCGGCGAGCTGGCGCCGTGGAGCACGCCCACCCACACCGGGTGCTGGCAGGCGTTGCTGAAGCTGAACGACACCGCGCCGTCAGCGCCGCAGAGCGCTGCACACTCAAACAAGTTGTATTATTTTTTAAAAGATGAAAAGTTTCAAAATTTTGATTACGAAATGTATCTTAGTTTACATGAATGCATAGAAAAGCACGGAACCGAAGAGAAGAGCACATCAACAATACGATCACGCAAAAGCTTGTGTTGAACGGATGAATCCCACACCTGTGAAGAGAAGCTGAAGAATCAAGAGAATGGCAGGAGGCACCATCCTGTTCTTGCTAGCGCCATTGCCGGCGGTGGAGAGTTGGGTAAGAAGGTGAGCTACCGCCATTGCTTGTAGCTACACCGCACGCACAAGCAACCTAGATGGAACGATGATCACAAGTGCACAAGCAACATATATGGATCTCCTATATATAATAAGTATCTGCTGATATTTGTACTTATATGTTATATATATATAGTAATTAAATCAAGAAGCCCATGCCCCCGGCCAGGTACGGTAGTTGTTGCAGCTTAGATTTAGATAGACGGCCAGCCGGTTAGAAGATGCGTGGAGGGGAGAAAAAGGCAGACATGCAACAAATCGATCGAGAAATTAAATTAAAGTTTCCTCCTTTATGGCGAATTGATGCTGTGTCCCTCACGCTTGGCATGGGCTATCTATCATGCATTCTAGCTGCTGCTGCTGCTGCTGATTGCTAGCTGTTGCAACAGAAAAAAGGCGATGCAGATGTAATAATTGGCATCACGTACGTGTACGCGCGAGTCGATCGACCATGAGTTCGATCCACCGATTGTATTAAATTGTAGATCTGGGCATATATCTATCTCGCTTTTCGATTTGGTGAAGGTTCGGTACACTCCAATGGACTGGAGATGACTGAATCTGCCTCTTATGGGTCAAATGACAGGTGAACTGATAAAGGCGATTGGGAGGACGGAGCTTATTCATGCAAATGCAATCCTCACAGGAAAAAGATTTGCAAAAGTTGAAACTCTTTTGACTCCTTGTAAAGGATCAGAAAAGAAATCTTGATTGGTCTCACTATTAGTCACTATCGCAGGGACACAATTCTTTTCTCCAATTTCTTTAGTTGTATTTGTCTAAAATGAGTAATTCAAATGATTCTTGATGTATTTTTTTTCTTCTGGATAAAACTTGGGTTTGTGAATGGATTCAAAGACTTTCGAAAGTTCATGCCCATTAAAATTTCATTAAATGTTTGAGTGACTCGTTATTCTACCAAAGGTGCTTGCCTAATAATTTCAGTGCACAACAAATTAAGTAGAATCAAGATTACAAGTAACTCCGGTTACCCCTATTCTACTTTTTGGCACTATTCTAAAAGAAGCGACCTGTAGCTGAAAAGTTGCTTGGCAGCGGTGGAGAAAGGTAAAGACCAGCCGCTACCATTCGAGATGGCACATCGACGGTCCTGCAGTGTGATTGTGTTCCAGCTTTGTTGTCTCTCAATTCTGCGTCACGTGCCAAAAGTGGCAACCTTTATTGCAAAAACCATTAATTCTCAAGATGCCCCTCCAATAATATTTATTTTGTCCCTATAATTCTTTCGGCGTTGTCAGTAAGTGGATCAATTTCGGCGTTGTCAGTAAGTGGTCAAAGACTATTATATGGAGGAAAAATACTTTCGTGATGAATGGTTGGAGGCACATTGTTACCAACAAGTAACTAGCAAATATGCCCGTGCGACAACCGCGTGCTACCTTCATTATGCCGGTAATTATAGCGCTGCTGTTTTGACGACGAGGAGTTCTGGATTCATACTTCATACTGCATGTCACTTTTGGTTCTTCTATATTTCAACGATGAAGTCCTGGGTTCAGACTGTTTCGTCAAGCGTGATTTGTCGAAAAAAAAGAGACTGACAGGTGCGATCGTAGAAGGTATAATGTTTCAATGACCGGTGGATCCGTCGGCTGTCGAAGGTTTTAGATCTTTTATGTTAAAGCAATATACTTTTTTCTTGCCCTTGACATCTCGCATGGATCTCGTTTTTCTCTACTAGGTATGTCTTTTGGCTCTGCTGGAATTTTCAACGACCTTGAACAAATGTAAAAAAATAAGGGCATTAAAGATGTCTCACAGCCTCCGAAATAGACTAATTGCAAAGGAAAGATCTACTATAGCATATCAAAAGACATTGGACAACAATTGACAGATGTTTTGCAACAAATAAATCGAAAGAAATATAACAACAAATTGAAAGATGCTCATCAACAAATCAGAAATATGAAAAAAATTATTATATGCCCTACAACAGCACATGCTAATACGTGCAACATTTTTTTTTGTCACAAGTGCAAAAGGACTGTACATAAATGTTTCAAAAATTTACAATCAAGATGCATTCAGAAACCAACCTACAACAAAATGTATTTTTTTTGAACACATACAACAAAATGGATAAACCATGGAATTGCCCAACGAAACATTGGATTAGGAGTTGGGCTATAGTCCTGGGCTTGGGATACCCATTAGGCCCAACAACCCATTGGAACCAAAGTTTTGCCAGGATAATATTTTATTCTACAAAATAAAATAAACCAACTAATTAGTCAATGTTGAAATGATTTCTCTTAATCTTAAATTAAATACATAGTAAAAAATTGCATAATTTTTTCTTCAATTTGCATTTTCAAAAATACACTTGTCCATTTATCAGTGAGAATCCATGTTTACATGGTCACGGTGTTTATTTTTCAATGGTTAAGCATTAATCTTAGACTCTAGTTCATTTAAAACCCTACTGTATGTTTACACCACTAGTTCTGCTATGATTCGCGAAGAAAGACATTATATAAATCGATAAACTACTAAAGTACCGAATTAACTAGTGTTAGTTGCCGTCTCCCTGCCTGCAGAAAGATGCTTACCTTTCCAGCTGCTAAGTCTTCTCTCGAAGTGTAACTCTATCATTTTCCAATCCGCATTTGACAACTTTCTATAATATGTTGGAATACCCAAATACTTGATGGGAAAGCTCCTAAGTTATACTCAAATATTTTTGATTCATATGCTTCACCCCATCTGAATATTTCATTTTTACGAAAATTAATTTTAAAGAATCATAGCTGCTCAAACGTACAAAGCAATAGCTTCATATTACATACATTCTCTAGATCATAATCCATAAAGCAATTGTATCACGAGTATACTGTAGGATCGATAGTCCATCATGCATCTATTAGATGTGGTACTACTCCACTAATCTAGCCATCTGCTTTTACTCTAATTATTAATATTGCTAGCATCTCTCAAAAGCCTTTTCTTGTTTGGAAGTATGACTCTCCGTCCTCGCGGACATTAACCGCTACACTACCCAAAACCAAAAAAGAATGATATATATATATTTGGCTAGCTGTAACACGTCTAGCTTCAGCGTGAAGCCAAGCATGCATTGATCGGCTTGTTCCACTAGCAAATCATGGTGTTGACACAAAAGCGCGCCAACAAACTCGAGATCTCGCAAAACACGCAGCGGGGCCATCACCACGGCCAACACCCGGCCTCCCTCGGGAAACCGGTCAGACCGGTTCTATAAACCGGTCAGACCGCTTTCTGACAGGAGGTCGGGTGTTGGCCGTGGTGACGGCCCCGCTGCGTGTTTTGTGAGATCTCGAGTTTGTTGGCGCGTTTTTGTGTTAACATACTTTTTGGCGACTCCGCTGGGGAACGATTAATCTGGTTGTAAAACCGATCTAATCTACTCCAAAGATGACGGGATCGATCAGTGATCTTGACAAGAACAACATCATCCCCGCGACGATGGAAGAACTCACGGACGAGGAGCGGAAGCGGTACCTGATTGCTGAGGAGCACTTCAAAGCGCAATTCTTGAAGGGTTTCAAGAAGGATCGTGGAGGCTTCGTCAAGAGAGTTGAAGAGTTCGTCATGCCAGCTTTTAAGTTGGCTAACGATCAAGTTGAGGAACTTCCTAAGTTAACCGGTGAATCTTCATCTTCTGATTTTATGCAACAAGTAACTCGTATGATGGATGAAAAATTAAATGCTGCACAAGCTACTACTAGTGAGTTACTTGTTAGTATGGTTAGTAATCTTGATAAAAATAATAGTGCTGTAGAAACAGATCCTAACTCGTCAGGCATACCAGAAAATATTATAGATCCAAATTTAGGCATGCCGGCGAATTACTATTCAGGACAGCCACCTCATCCTAGTTCGGTCCACGAACCGGTCAGACCGGTTTACACAACCGGTCAGACCGGTTTGGCCACTTCAGTTGGTCAGACCGGTTCCATGGGTGTTGGTGCAATAAATGCGATGGTTTTAGCTAATTCAACTGCTTCTGGTTCTGTTTTTACACCTCCTATTACTACTGTTGTGGGAAGCTCACCCAATGGATCTGGCACTTCATCTAGGCCGATTCCAAATACTTCTCAAGGTTCAACGCTTTCTACATCTCGTTATATGACCAGTGCAAGCTATCAAGCCGATTTCTCTAAATTCAAAGAGGATCTGGCTAATACAATTAAAACTAAACTTGGGATTGATTTGAGTAATTCACGCTTGTATCAAAAACCATATCCTCCTGAGTTTGATTTAGTTCCCTATCATAATGGTTGGCGTGTTCCTGAGTTTGTTAAATTCAATGGTGAAGATAATCGTACTACTTGGGAGCATGTTAGTCAATATATTTTGCAGTTAGGAGAAGCAAGTTTCTATGAACCATTGCGTATTCGTTTATTCTCATTAACTTTGACTGGAAATGCTTTCTCCTGGTTTTCTTCGCTTGCTCCTAATTCTATTCAAACTTGGACCCAATTGGAGCGTAAATTTCATGATCATTTCTTTAGCGGAGAAAATGAAACTAAATTGACAGATTTAACATCTATTAGACAAGGCCGAGAGGAATCGGCTATAGATTATTTCAGAAGATTTAAAGATACAAAAAATAGATGTTTTAATTTGTCAATCTCTGAAAAAGATGTAGCAGATTTAGCTTTTGACGGCTTGCGATCTTATTTGAAGGAAAAATTAGAAGGGTTTGATTTTCTTTCTATTAATTACTTGCAAATGAAGGTCATGAGTTTAGAGCTTAAGTTCAAGAATTCAAGAGAATCTGCTAAACCTCATCGTTCCAACGTGCATATTGTTGATAATGATTCTGATAGTTCAGATGATGAAAGTAAAGAGATTTATGCTGCTGAATTTGTTTGACCATCAAAAGCTAAGCCTTGTTCTTGTCCCTCATTGAAGCCGGTTCAGAAAAATCGGTGAGAGGAAATTAAATTTACTTTTGATGTTGCTAAATATGATCGTGTTTTTGATGAATTGCTTAAGAATGGTGTTGGTGCCGAAATTCAATAGGTGGCACTGAACAGATAAATCAATGATACGGTAGGACAAAGAAAACTTAGACCAGAAATGAGTAGGTAAAACAGTCGGTATTCCTTTTTCTTTTTCATCCTCCCCTTTACAATGTACAGAGACCGCCTTTTATAGTGGCGATTGGGATTCCACTTTACCCCCGGTACCCCTTACCCGCTCCGCGCACGCATGACCTTATTAGACAACGGCCCGGGGTACCGTGGGGATTTTACATTAGAGTACAAACTCAAATTGACTACGTTACATGGAACCTTTCCCAGATCTATCAATTATGCAACCACCCGGAACCTGGCCCTGACCTCGGGTCGCCGTTTCTTGGCTGCAGGACCTTCTTTGGGCGCGTCTGAGCCTCACACCTTGTTGCCAGACGCGAATATCTCTCTTGATGCGCCCGAGGTCGGCACCTTGTCTCCCGACGCAAACCTCTTCTCGGCGCGTCGGAGCCCCGCACCTTGTTGCTAAACGCGGACCTCCTCTCGACGCATCGGGGCCCCGCACCTTGTTACTAGATGCGGACCTCCTCCTAGCGCGCGCGAACTCCGCACCTTGCCGCCCGACGCAGACCTCTTCTCGGCGCGTCGGAGCCCCGCACCTTGTTATTAATCGCGGACTTCCTCTTGGCGCGCGCGAACTCTGCACCTTGTCATCTTGGTGCGGATCCCGACTGTTGATGTTTTGCCTGTGTAGGAAATTAAAGAGCAGAGTACTTGCACTAGCTTTGTTGTTTAGGTGGACCGAACCTTTTTCCCAACGGGGTACGCGGGAGTGCGCCTTTTGTGAAACTGATCCCCAACAGCAGCCCCTCGATGTTTCGGACCTGTACCAACAAAGGCCGATTCATCGATCGTAGAGAAAAGGTCAGATAAAGCGTCACCTCCGGCACTGTTGGGAAAAAGGTCCGACTCTCTCTCCTTTGGCCTCTCTCTCTCTTCTTTTTTCTTCTTCTTTCTTTGGTACACGGAACCGCTGCGTTCTATCGGGAAACCAACCGTCGCGCTCAGTGGGACAGGCGAGGGGGGTGCGGGGTCTATAAAAGGGGGGGCGGTGGCTTCTTGTTTACTCCTCCCTCGAAAGCGACCCGCGTTTTTACCTTTCCGCTCTTGCTTTGAGATTCGTGAGAGCACTGGCGCGCACAAAGCAGACCGCTCGATTGATGGATTCGAGCGAAGTTGGTGCTAGCTCTCAAGCAGCTGATTTGGGAGAAGCTGGGCAAGGGAGCCCCAAGCACCAGGATCCAGGTCGTGGTTCAGAGTTGGTTGGACCGAGTGGAGTAGGTGGCGACGTAGTAGCGGAGGAAGGTCAGAACCCTCTTACTCTTACTCAAGTTCTTTCTTCGGGTTCTCTAGACGAGAGTGATCATGATCTGAGGGACTCTGGGAAAGGTGAGGAATCTGGGGAAGAATCTGGTTCTTCCGGTGCTGGGGGCGGGTTGGCTTTAGTGGACGCAAGCCTGGACGACCTGGTGCCGGCTAAAAAGTCTAAATCGAAGAACTCCATGCCTGGTACCACTAGGTTTGGGGAGTCGACAGTGACTTCCCAGCTTATCGAGATTTATGAGGAGCGTGGCTATTTTTCGAAAGGTCAGGCCCGAGCTCCCGGGGATGAAGAGCAAAGAAACCTGAACCTGATGAAGCGGTAGTTTTCCGTGACTTCTATGTGGCTGGTTTTAGGTTGCCTGTTTGCAAGTTTGTGATAGATGTGTTGGATCGTTTCCGATGCAAGTTGCACCATCTTACTCCAAACGCCATAACTCATCTCGTGAAGTTCATATTTGCGGTCCGTTGCCAAGGCGAAGAGCCGGATGTGGACACATTTTGCCGGTTGTATGAGTTCCACTATCAGTCGAAGAGAATTGTTATTGAGGGGGTTACTTATGATGCGCACTATGGCTGCTTGACCTTTCGCCCTTGGAGGAAAAAGAAAGGTCTTGCTCGTGTGGAGTTGGTGGCCGCCCAAAAGAAAATGTGGGACAAAAGCTGGCACCGATACTGGTTTTATGTCAAGGTGCCTGGTGTGCCGAGCCTGTTTGATCCATCCACAGGGATCTTCCCGCTTCATTCCGCGATCACCGAATTGGACCCGGACTGTGCCCCAAAATTTAACGAGACCCGCTCATTCCAGAAGTGTATGTCGGCCTTTATGCGAGCTACTCTAATTAGCAGTGGCCGCGACCTCTACGAGGAATTCGAAGCCTCTAGTGTTTCGGCTTTGTCGGATTGGAAACCAAAGGCTTTGAAGAAAAAGGTGCTTCCCTGCGGGACAGAAGTGCTTTTTCCAGAGTTTGAAACAGCTGCGGTGCCCCCGGGCTGCACACCTGACGGCTATGTTTATGACATTGAACGGCGGGTGGTGGACATCCTGGGACCTTTCTCAATTCGTGAGTTTTTGGACTATGTCTGGTGCACAAAGGCCGTTTGAATCGTGTTTTCGATGAGCTGGGCTTAGCGTATGGGCTGCGGGTCAGGCCTGCCGGTTGGCGAGGACGTCGAGCCGGCAAGACTTCGAAGGAAAGAAAAGGGAAAGAGAACCCTGAGGGAGGTGATGCGAAAGTGTTGGCGATTCGTCCGCACAAAACCTCTGACCTGGAAAAGAGGAAGAGGCACCGCTCTTCTAGCGTCGAAAGGCTCTCTCAGGAGAGGTTGTCAAAGACTGCGAGGGGTGAGCTGCCGCCGACGATTAGCGGGCTGATCACATTGCCAAGTGCCGAGCAGCCCCAAGCGCCCCCGAGCCGAACTTGTGCAGCTGATGTGCCCCGGACGACGCAGTCTCAGTCGGGGCAAGTTGACTTACCTACTCAGGAGCAGGCCCCAGTCCCTATGCCTGTTGCCCCAAGGCGAGGCAGGGACGAGACCCCTCCCCGGGAGCGGGTGTCGATACCCTCGTTTGGTCATTCTGAGGAGGATAACATTCAGGAGACTGCATCGACCTGTTTACCTTCTGATGGTGGTAAATCAATGGATCTGCAATCAGCTGCCTTGCCGTTGTCTCCTGCCGCTGACAAAACCCGTGATTCTCGCGCTGCTTCTAGGACAGCAGGAACCTCATCGCCGGGTTTAAGTCGATTGGATCGGAAACCGCTCATCGAGAAGAGGATTATGAAAGGTCCTTTTGACTTTAGTGACGATTCGGACTCAGGTAGCTCTGCGAAGACACCTAGTCCCTGACATGGCGTCGAAACTTCGACGAAAGTTGTGATTAAACTTGGTCGGTCTGAGCCGGGGGTCACAGAGGGAATTATGCAACCAGAGTCTACAGCTGCGCAGGAGACTAGTTCGCCAGACCTGCAAATTTTGTCTTCCAAACCTGCTGACGACCGAGCAAAAGGGATCGTTAAGCCCTTGGAAATTATTGGCGCTTCAGGTAAGCTCTTTAGGTTTTTTTTTGATACAACGTGTTTGTTTTACGCAGTGTATCCTTCTCCGCACCGGTCAAGAAACGGAGGTTCAGAAGGCGAGGGAATTGAAATCAAAGACTTCAAACCGTCAGGTGACCCAGACTATTATGATTTTGTGGACCGTGTCTATATGGGGATGTATGTTTCTGATCCTGACGTTCTAGAACGTGCTTTAGAATTCGAAGAAGTAGTTGAGACGCGGAGCAGCGATGAGCTGGTGCGGGTCTTAGCTACTGAAATGATAAAGGTTAGGACCTTTTAATGGATCCTCGGCACTTTGACCTTGTTTTCTTGTTTTTAAACGTTCCTAATTTTGGTTTTTGTGCCTTGTCTTAGGGGACCATTATCAGCCGTGCTCTTGTTGAGAGGCAAGTCAGTGATCGTGAAAGGGAGCGCGATCTTATTAAAGAGGCTAAAGAGCTATACACCGTGAAAGCTGATCTTGAGGCTAAGCTCAGGAGCGCTGAGGAAGAGAATCAGCGCCTCAAGGTTAATCCAGAGAAAGCTGACCTGGAGGCTCGGCTGAAACTCTTTGAAGAGGAAAACCAGGTGTTGAAAGCCAGCCACGAGGCGCTTAAAGAAGACAAGGTGTTATTGGCCAGGGCCAATGGCATACTTCGTCGAGAAAAAGAGGAGCTTGCCGGGCAACTAAACAGCCTCAAAGACGTGAAGGTTGCCAAAGATCTGCTGATTCGCGAGCGTGACGAGCTTACTTGGATGTGTGCTGACTTGGAGCGATCCTCCCGTGTACTAGTTAGCGAAAATGACAAGCTAACGCGGTCCCATGACGAGCTGAAGGGGGAGGTGGAAAAGCTGCGTGGAACCTTGTCTGGTCATGCTTCTGTCCTGGCGGACATGAAGGCTGATCGTGACCAGGCTAGGATTATGGTTGATGAAAAGGTTCGGGAAATAGGTGATCTCAAGGATAAGATTGAAGGACTGAAGGCTGCCATTGAGCGGGGTCATGAGACTAGCTGGGACAGGGGGTTGAACGTCTACATTGCCTATCGAGCCGCATTGCGGAGCTATGGCAGCGAGCCCCTGGCCTTTCCTGAGGGGAAAGGGGTTGATCGCTTTTTTAACTGGCTTGATCAAGAAGTTAAATTCGTTCCTTTTTTTTGTGAGACTGTGGGAGACTATGCTGCTTCTGTATGCAGCTCCAACATGTTGATGATGCTTGAAAGAGAAGGGTGTGAGCACGCTAAGCTTTTTGGAAGCAAATCGTATCAATTTCCAAAAGCTAAAGACCCGGCTGATGCGAGTAGCGAAGTAAAAGAGCAAGTCAAGAGGTTTGTGCAAAAGTTTTGGAGGCCTAGTGGTCGAGCGATGGCCCGAAGACGGCCGGGGATCGTTTGAACAAGGTGCGTTTGTGCAAAAAGAAAGTTTTTTTAACCTACCTTTTGTTTCGTGGTATTAGCTTGATTTTTACCTCTCCTTAACAGCGAGATTTTATGCTGGCGAAACAGGAGTTGGCGGAACGACAAGGTAAAACTACACCGCCTCACATCCCGGTGACGCTTCCGGTGGTGGAGGTGGTCGCAAGAGACGACGCTACTCCTTCTGCGAGCCGAGAGCTGCCAGTTTCTGCCGCGCCTTTACCTTTGCAGCATGAGGTAGCAGACGAAAGTGCTCGGAGAGCCGAGTGAAGCTTTGTAACCTTGTTACTGTAATGATCTGATTCTGGGTTTGATGAACCTTATTTTGCCCTGCGCAGGTCCCGTCGCTGGACCCTGCGCAGGCTGGTGTAAGATTGGTGCTACTTCGTGATAACTTCTGTGTTCCGTATGGAGACTGGCTTGATTTTAACAAACTCCATCCTGAAGTGGGATTCGAGGAGTTTTGGAAGTTTGCGGAGCAGTATTCAGATTGATTGTTTTTCTTTTTTCTTCCAATGCTGGATTGTGCGAGTGCCGGTGCGTAGATAGTCGGGCACTTTGCTGATGTATTTGGCTATGACGTTTCCTCAAGCTGGAGTGGGAACTCGAGCGAACAATTGATCGAATCTGTTGCGAGCTGTAATGTTTTGAGATTAAAGTTGTTTTCTAACTGACGTTCTGAATCAATACATGCGAGCCCCGAGGGTGCTAAGTAATTAGTTTTGAAAGCGTCACCTCCCCCCTTGGCAAACTCGATGGTGAGCTTTCTTAAGGTGCCTCTTCGAGGAGCGAAAGTTTTTTTTTGAAAATTTGAACCGTGTTATAACTGTCGTATCGGTTAAACGTGCGGACGCTTGGATTAGGTTTCTCATGGCCTAGTGAGCCCCTGAGAAAAATGGCAAACTCGTAAGATGCGTCACCTCCCCCTTTGCCCTTTTCGGGGGCGAGCTTCCTCTCTCTTTTTTTTGGACAGGTGGACCCTGTGTTTTCTTGTGGAGCTTTGCTCCCCTGGTGCAAGCTTTTGCATTGTCTTTAGAAGGTAAATGGACCTTGTCTCTTATAAGACTTGGTTTCCTTTTCAAAAAAATAAGACTTGGTTTCCCTCTTAGGCTCTCGTGCAGGCGTTTCGCCCGTCTTTGCGAGATAGAGGTGCGGGAGCTGAGCCCGTCTTTGAATGAGTTTTTTTTTGAAATAATTTTGTTGGAGGAATTGTTTGTTAGTCTGAAGAATGCAACCTTTTTTTTTGAAAGGTTTTTTTCGAAGAGCTAGTCGAAATAAGGTGTCGAAATCTGCATCGCCCGATGCTTTTTCGTTGGTTTGGGCACTTTCTGGGGAAATCATTGCTTTATAGATGAGTAGCAACTTTACAGAGTAGGTACGCCTCGTTAAAAACCTCACACCCCTGAGTGGGGCTTTCCCCGTGAGGAAAAGAGTACAGCCTTTGAAAATATAACAAAAATTACATAAGTTAAAAGGAAAAGGTGAACAATAATGACAGAAAGTAAAAGGTTGCAGCCCCCGGCTGCGATTAGACGAAGAATTTCTTCAGGCTGTCCACATTCCACGTGTGTGGCAGCTCTTTCCCAGTGTCGTCGACCAGATGAAAAGAACCTGGTCTATTGCTTGCAGAGACGAGGTAAGGTCCGTCCCACTTTTCGTGCATCTTTCCCATGTTGGCTCCAGGCTTTCTTCTCAGCACCAAGTCTCCTGGTAGTATTTCTTTGTTCAGCACTTTTTTGTCCCTCCATTTCTTCGTTTCAGCTTGGTATTTGGTCAAATTTTCTGCTGCCTTCAGCCTTGCTTCTTCTAGTAGATCCTTGTCTACTGCCTCTGAAGAGGTGCTTGTTGGCGCATGGGTACGTAAGCTTTTATGCTTTAGTTCTTCTGGGCTTACAGCCCCTCCCCATATAGTAGTTTGAAAGGTGTGAATTGTGTTGACCTGGACTGGTTGTATTGTGTGACCAGACCACATTAGGTAGCTCCTCAATCCATTTACCTTTCTTTTTTTGTTCGTATAATCTTTTCTTAATTCCTTGCAAAATGATGCCGTTGGCTCTCTCAACAGCCCCATTGGATTGGGGATGGTAGACTGATGAGAATTTTACAATGGTGCCGATGCTGCGACAGTGATCTTTGAAAAGTTGACAATCAAATTGCTTTCCATTATCAACGGTTATCTCATACGGGACCCCAAATCTGCAAACAATGTTTTGCCAAAAGAACCTCTTCAAGGTTTGGGAAGTGATAGTGACCAAAGGTTTAGCCTCAATCCATTTGGTGAAGTACTCGACGGCCACTGCAACGAACTTGTAATTGCCCTGAGCTGTAGGCAAGGGGCCCACAATATCGATACCCCACCTTTGTAAAGGCCAGGTTGGGGAGACGAGTTGAGAAGGTGCTCCTGGAGATTTTGTTTGATGCGTGAACATTTGACAAGCTTCGCATGTCTTTACTAACTGCTGTGCATCTCTGATTGCTGTAGGCCAATTGAAACCTTGTCGGAAGGCTTTGCTTACTAATGACCTTGTGCTGATGTGTGCACCGCAAATGCCTTCGTGGATTTCTTTTAGCAAATCGAGGCCTTCTTGGAAACTGATGCACTTCAGCCAGGGTTCTGTTACCCCGCTTTTGTACAGGGTATCTCCTACGAGCTTATAATTTCTTGCTCGCTGCGAAATTCTTTTTTGATCTGTTGCATTGTCTGCATCGAACTGGCCCTTCAGGAAAGCTATAATGGAAGCTCTCCAATCTTCCCCCCATACTATGTTTACCAGCTTTGCATCAACTTCTCTGACGCTGGGTGTGGTTAAAACTTCGTAAAATACGTCGGCCGGGAGCTCCTCTTTTCTGGAGGCCGCTTTGGCAAGTGCGTCGACCTCTCCATTATGTTCTCTGCCCACATGCTCGACGGTATAGCCTTTGAAGTGCTTTTCCAGGCGTCTTTCTGCTTGAAGGTATTTGATAAGCTCGGGATTTCGGGCTGTGTATTCCTTTTCCACTTGCTTGGAAACTAGCTCCGAATCAGTCTTGATGACAAGCGACCTTGCTCCTAAAGCTTTAGCTTTCCTTAAGCCCAATAGCAGCGCTTCATACTCTGCTGCGTTGTTTGTGCTTACATCATCTTTGCCGTTGAATTCCAACCTGACCGCATATCATAGCTTTTCTCCGGCCGGTGTGGTGATCGTTGCAGCGGCTCCGGCGCCTTTGCTCCCCTAGGCCCCATCGCCACCTTATCAACCACTCGGGCTCTTGTGCTTCCGGGACCTTGTCTAGAATTGGAGATGTCCAGTCGACTATGAAATCCGCCAATACCTGGGATTTGATAGCTGCTCTATTTTCGAAGGTAATGGAGAAACCGGATAGCTCAGCTGCCCACTTCCTGATACGGGGAGGTGCATCTTTGTTGTTTACGATCTCCCTGACTGGCTGATCAGTGAGGATTATGATTTGATGTGCTTCGAAATAATGTCTGAGCTTTCTTGAACTCATTACCATAGCGTAGATGATTTTTTCTATTTCAGAGTAGTTTCTCTTTGTCTTATCTAGAGCCTCAGATACATAATATACCGGGAGCTGCTCTCTGGAACCATCCTTCTCTCGCTCCTGAACCAGAGCTGAACTGACCGCAGACTGTGAGGCGGCTACGAATAGTAATAAGGTTGCCCCTACTGCTGGTGGAGACAGGGTTGTTAGATGTTGCAAATAATCTTTGAGGTCTGCGAAGGCTTGCTTCTGTTCTGGCCCCCATTTGAACTTGTCGGCTTTCTTGAGTGCATCGAAAAAGGGTAGGCTTCTTTCAGCTAACTTGGATATGAACCTGCTCAGGGCGGCTATGCGGCCAGTGAGCTTTTGAACATCTCTTCTGCACTTTGGTTCCTCCATTCGCGCCAGGGCCATGACCTTGTCGCTATTTGCTTCGATTCCCTTGATTGAAACCAGACATCCAAGGATTTTGCCTTTTTGAACTCCGAATACACATTTTTCGGGATTGAGTTTCAGCCCTGCTGCTCTCATGTTTGCGAATGTTTCGGCGAGGTCTTCGACATGACTTGATCTTTCTTTGCTTTTTACGACAAGGTCATCGACATAGGCCAACAGATTTCGTGGTATTTGATCTTTGAAGACTACCTTGCTCATTCTTGCAAATGTTGGTCCTGCGTTCTTGAGCCCCTCTGGCATTCTGACAAAGCAAAAAATGCCGAAAGGTGTGATGAAGCTTGTGTTTTCTTGGTCGGTAATTTTCATCCAGGTCTGGTGATACCCCGAGAAGCAATCTAGCAAGGACAAAAGAGCACTGTTTGCTGCTCGTCTACGACCCGGTCGATTCTGGGCAGCGGGAAATCGTTCTTTGGACAAGCTTTATTGAGATCAGTAAAATCTATGCACATTCGCCATTTGCCGTTCTTCTTCTTGACCATTATGGTGTTTGCTAGCCAAGTTGAGTATTTCACTTCTCGAATCACTTGGGCTTCTAACTTTGTACTTCGGCTTTCATTGCGGCAATCTTTTTGTCCGAATATTTTCTGAGTTTTTGCTTTTTGGGCTTGACCTTGCTGCTGATGTTTAAGCTGTGCTTGATTATGCTTCTGCTAACACCTTGCAAATCTTTGGATGGCCCGGCGAAAACATCGGCATTACTTCGTAAGAAAGCTGAGATCTCATCCTCTTCTTGCTTGGCGAGTCCGGTGCCAATGAAGACGCACCTGTTCTTGACTAGCGGGTCTAAAGGCACCTTTTTTTGTTTCTTCGTCGGGAGCTATGGCCACCTGTTCCTTGTCCATAGATTTTTCGAGTTTTTCTGCTTCGGTGTAGAGCACCTTGTTAACCTTTCTTTCGTGTAGGAGATGGACGTTTCGGTGACCTGGTGTTTCACCTTTTTTGATGTTCCTTGCCATTTGCTGGTCACCGAAGATAGTGATGACTCCCTTTAGAGCTGGCATTTTCATACAGAGGTAAGGCTGATGGATAACCGCTTCAAACTTGTTGAGGAAACCTCTCCCGAAGATCGCAAAATAGGGGAAATATATGTCCACCACATCGAATGTGATATATTCGGTTCGTGCATTGTCAAGATCCCCGAATGAGACCGGCAGATCGATTTTTCCAAGAACAGGTACCCTTTTCCCCCCAAACCCACACAACGGGTTATCCGCTGGCTGGAGTGAGGACTTGTCTAATTTCATCTAGTCGAATATGCTGGCGAATATGATGTCGGTTGAGCTACCGTTATCGACTAGGATTCTGCCGATGATCCACCTTGCTATGTTTGCCTCGATGACCATTGCGTCATTGTGTGGGAAGTTCCCTAGTTTCAGATCATCTTCCGAAAAGATGATGGGGATATGCGACCATTGTGACCTTTTTATCGGTCCTTCGACTACGATGTTGTTGACACATCAGAAGTAATCTCTTCTCTGCCTTTTGTTTTTGAAGGTTAAAAACGACCCCCCAAAGATGGGTAAAATCATGCCAACTGTTGGCAAGGCGTTGCTTTGAGTATTTGCTTCTTGTTTTTGCTGTTTCTCAGCTACCTCTTCTTCTTTGGGCACTTGAGCTTGGATAGGTTGTTGGACTGAGACACTGTTAGCTTGCTGGAAATGGAAAGGTGATGGCTGAGGCTGTATATTGTGTGGTTGATAAAGGATGTAAGCTTGGTGATGAAAAGGTGGTACTTGATACGAGTATTGCGTGGAGTGTTGACTCATTGTTGGGCGAGTCAGAAAAAGAGGTGGATTCCAGGATTGGCTTGAGGTGCAGTTTACTGCTTTGGGCTATTCTGACTCCGTTTTTTCGCTTGCCATTCTTTCGAGGACTTTTTTGGTTTCTGGACAATACTTTGTCCCATGATCTGTGTTCTCCTCGTGGAATACACAGTAGTACAGCCTTTCGCCTTGCTGATTAAATCTCCCTCTGCCTCGCCCTCGGCCTCTGCCAGATCGTCCCCCTCTGTAGCTATTGTTGCTTTGCTCTCTCGGAGAAGGTGTTGCAGGATCTATTTCTTGATTGGTGATGAAGTTCGACTCTTCAGGGTTTGGTACATTTTCCACTTGATAGATTGGTTGAGCATGCCTTTGGTAGCTTTGTCGTTGGTGACCTTGTTGAGGTGCGTTGCCCCCTTGAGCGCTCAATTTGCTTCTCCTTGCTTCTTCAATTCTTCTGCGGTGATCATTGTCTGCTCGACACCATTTTTCAAGGGTGTCGTAAAGCGCAGCAAGCGAAGGAGGAGGTTCTAGAACAAGGGCATTTGCGCATTGGCCGATCTTGAGGCCTTTTATCGCGGCTTCTATTGCCACCTCGTCTGAAACGTTTGGTGCTTGAGCTCTCATTTGAATGAATCTGTGATAGTAAGTTTGCAGAGGTTCCTTGTCTCCTTGAACACAGCTGAACAGGTCACTAGCTGTGAGTGAGTTGCGACGGAAACCCTTGAAATTGGCTATGAATCTCTCCTTCAGATCTTGCCAAGAAGTAATAGACATTGGCTTTATCAGCGAGTACCAGTTTAGAGCTGCTCCTTCGCACGCAATGACGAATGATTTTGCTAGCACGATCTCATCACCCCCAGCTGATGCGATTGCTGCTTCATAAGCCATTAGGAACTGTCTTG
>OAMR01000196.1:725822-747821 GCA_900205405.1 Echinochloa crus-galli
ACACTGTAGCGCACTGTAGCACTTTTCGTTTGTTTGTGGTAAACATTGTCCTACCATAGGTGTTGCAGGATCTATTTCTTGATTGGTGATGAAGTTCGACTCTTCAGGGTTTGGTACATTTTCCACTTGATAGATTGGTTGAGCATGCCTTTGGTAGCTTTGTCGTTGATGACCTTGTTGAGGTGCGTTGCCCCCTTGAGCGCTCAGTTTGCTTCTCCTTGCTTCTTCAATTCTTCTGCGGTGATCGTTGTCTGCCCGACACCATTTTTCAAGGGTGTCGTAAAGCGCAGCAAGCGAGGGAGGAGGTTCTAGAACGAGGGCATTTGCGCATTGGCCGATCTTGAGGCCTTTTATCGCGGCTTCTATTGCCACCTCGTCTGAAACGTTTGGTTCTTGAGCTCTCATTTGAATGAATCTGTGATAGTAAGTTTGCAGAGGTTCTTTGTCTCCTTGAACACAGCTGAACAGGTCACTAGCTGTGAGTGAGTTGCAACGGAAGCCCTTGAAATTGGCTATGAATCTCTCCTTTAGATCTTGCCAAGAAGTAATGGACATTGGCTTTATCAGTGAGTACCAATTTAGAGCTGCTCCTTCGCACGCGATGATGAATGATTTTGCTAGCACGATATCATCACCCCCAGCTGATGCAATTGCAGCTTCATAAGCCATCAGGAACTGTCTTGCGTCTGGTAGGAATTTGACAAGGCTCACTAAGATGACAAGAAGCATATGGTAGAAAGTTTAGAACTAATCCTATCATATGGCTCTGGTAGGAATTTTTGACCAATGAGGAACTTTGTTTAATTTTTGAAAGCATAAATATTCGATATTCTCACCATACTAAGAGCAGAAATAGAATTCAACCAAAGTCTCACTATATCAATCCCCACAACAACCTAGACTTGGAATAAGGCATATGCTCCCACAAGGTTTTCAGGTTCATTTCTACTCATGCCAAATAACTCAAGCATAGTCAAGCAACTAGTTGCATAAAGTACCAGCAAAATTAATGACAGAGCAACTATTCATCATTTCCAAAGTAAAAGGCATATGTTTCATTCCATGCATGGTTGGGAGTTAATTTTATTCGAGGGAAGTATTTTCAATTGAATGACCAAAGTGCCGAGTAATTCGGAACGTACCTGATGGGGGTCCTCCCCCAAGCTTGGACTCTTCACTGGTAGGGATTCAACTTTGAAAGATACTGAGTCAGCTGGTCGGCCTGCTCGTTCTCGTCCTGTTCCTCCACTGTGTTATGCCTGTACTCATGTATCCTTTTTTTTTGTTAAACAGGGCAATCTCCGGTTGGCTCAAGTGCACCAGCCGGAGTGACAATTTTATTCTTTCTGCATTCAACTCTGATTTTATTTATTCATCAAGCTAAGGTTGGAAACAAAATATTGGAAGGGAAATAAAGAGAGCACCTCCTAACCAATGATTTAAACAAAGGGTATTCAAATTGGGAAATAAATTTAAACTAATGGTGCTCTAAAAAAAATACAACCACAGGGCATCTAACCAGTATGTGGATCAAGCCAAACTTCGAGGTTTTTATTGTCAAGGTGGTGTCGCCCAGAAAGATTGTTTTGTTGAAAATTATGGGCAAAGGTCTAGGGCCAGCTTTAGATCTCTAAAACTCGATGACATCTAAGTCCTCGAGTGGTGGCGGTTCTGGTTCCAGGAAAATCTTCAGCCGCTGTCCATTGACCTTGAAAGTATTTACATCCTCACTTTGCAGTGTGATGGCCCCGTGAGATGCAGCGTCGACTACTGTAAATGGGCCATCCCACTTACTTCTAAGCTTCCCATGCCCGAAAAGCTTGACCCGAGAATTGAAGATGAGGACCTTGTCTCCCGGCTTGAATGTCTTAATCTTGATGCGTTTGTCATGCCACCTCTTTGTTCGTTCTTTGTATAGCCGGGAGCTATGGTATGCTCTCTCTCTCATTTCGTCTAGCTCAGCCAGCTGAATCTGTCGTTTAAGGCTAGCGGCTGGGAGGTCCATACCCCACTTCCTAATGGCCCAATGAGCTCTGAACTCCATTTCTACTGGTAAGTGGCAAGTCTTGCCATAAACCAGTTGATATGGCGTCATTCCAATGGGTGTCTTATAGGCCGTGCGATATGCCCAGAGTGCATCTGGGAGTTTTTCCTTCCAGTACCTACCCATCTTATTCACGGTCTTTTGCAGAATTTTTTGATTTGTTTATTTGAGGTTTCTGCTTGACCGCTAGTCTGGGGGTGACAGGGTGTAGCTACATTATGATGCACCCCCAAACTTAAAAGATACTTGCGGAAGGCTGAGTCGATAAAATGAGAGCCTCCATCGCTGATGACTACTCTAGGAACACCAAATCGAGGAAAGATTACCTCGTGAAACATTCGTTTGGCGCTCTTGGCGTCAGCAGCTGAGCAGGGCAGAGCTTTCACCCACTTAGAGACGTAATCTACAGCAACCAGGATGAACTTATATCCATCTGAGTTGGGGAAAGGACCCATGAAGTCGATCACCCAGACATCAAAGATTTCTACTTGAAGGTTGCTGGTGAGTGGCATCGCGTCTCTAGTGTTTATGTTTCCATGCTTCTGGCAACGTGGGCATCTCTTGACAAACTCCTTAGCATCTTGATACATGTTAGGCCAATAGAATCCACATTGCCAGACTTCAGCATTGGTCCTAAACGCCCCATAGTGACCTCCATAAGGTGCTGCATGGCATCTTTCCAGGATTTTATATGCCTCATGGGCGGGTATGCACCGCCTGAGGAGTCCATCACTACATATCCTGAAGAGGTACGGGTCGTCCCAAAGGTGAATTCTGCTCTCATAAGCTAATCTTTTCCTGTTTTCACCTGGTGGGACATATCCCGACACCATGAAGTTCACTATATTGGCGTACCACGGATCTGAGGTGGTGACCTTAAGGAGCGTGTCGTCCCGTAGATAATCATTGATTGGGAGATCAGACGAGACTTGCATCCGCGACAAATGGTCTGCTACTGAGTTCTCTACTCCGCTCTTATCTCTTATCTCGATGTCGAATTCTTGAAGGAGGAGAACCCATCGGATGAGTCTTGGTTTCGCATCCTTTTTGGTCAAAAGGTACTTCAGAGCAGCATGATCTGAATAGACTATGACCTTTGCCCCAACTAGGTAGGACCGGAATTTGTCTATAGCAAACACAACTGCTAGGAGTTCCTTTTCCGTGGTTGCATAGTTGAGCTGGGGACCAGTGAGCGTTTTGCTAGCGTATGAGATAGCATAGTGCTTCTTGTCCTTGGTTTGGCCCAAAACAGCTCCTACAGCAAAGTCGCTCGCATCACACATGATTTCAAATGGGATGCTCCAGTCGGGAGGCTGGATGATGGGAGCGGAAATGAGCGCCTTTTTGAGGGTGTGAAAAGCGGCATAACACTCCTCATTGAAAACGAAAGGGGCATCTTTGGCTTAAGAGATTGGTTAACGGCCGGGATATTTGGGAAAAGTTTTTGATAAAGCGCCTGTAAAACCCGGCGTGGCCAAGGAAGCTACGGATCCCCTTAACATTTGTGGGAGGTGGAAGTTGCTCGATCACTTCTATCTTTGCTCTATCTACCTCGATTCCACGTTCCGACACCCTGTGCCCTAAGACAATCCCTTCTCGCACCATGAAATGGCACTTTTCCCAGTTTAGGACGAGGTGTTTTTCTTGACATCTCTGGAGGACCTTGTCCAGGTTTTTCAGGCATTCGGTAAAGGTCTTCCCATAAACCGAGAAATCGTCCATGAACACTTCCATAATCTCCTCAATCATATCAGAGAAGATGGACATCATGCAACGTTGGAAAGAGGCAGGTGCGTTACACAACCCGAAGGACATACGCCGATAGGCATACGTCACATAAGGGCATGTGAACGTGGTTTTACTATGGTCTTCAGGATGGATTGGGATTTGGTGATATCCAGAGTAACCATCAAGGAAACAGAAGAAGGAATGGCATTGTTCAACCGTCTTTGAGTTTCTCGAGACGGTGTTGCCTCAGAATCGATCGGGATGCGATGGGTACAAAGGTTAGGACTGATCCCTTTCAGGTCTTGGAGTGAATATCCTAAGACCGATCGATTCTTCTCCAGGATAGTGAGAAGCTACTGTTTCTACATCGGATAGCTTATCACTAATGATCACTGGAGTTTCTTTGTCCTCACAGAGGAAGGCATACTTCAGTCCAGGGGGAAGAGGTTTAAACTCGATTGGAGATGGTTGTGGAGTTTTGGTTGTGTCGAGCTCGATCGGAGGATGGGTTTCCTCTTCCTCCGAAAAGAATGGGAGGTCTTCCTCTGGAATGGGCTGCTCTAGGTCTGTCAGGGAAGTTGACATGACCTCCTCTATGGGATCAGGATCGGTGTCTGTCTCTACTGGGGTATTCAAGTAATGAGAGTAAGAGACAGGGACGGGTTCCTTGCCGACCCTAAGTTCTACTAGCTGATTTGTTGGTGACTTTTCCAGGATTTTCATGACCGGCCTACCTATAAAGACGGAGTGTGTGGAGTCACTGGGTAGGTCAAAGATATGGAAATCTAGGTAGAGTTCAGGGTCATTAATCTTAACGGGTATGACCCGCAAGATCCCTAAACAGTCGAGGATTCTTCCCGATGTAAACTGTAGACGTTTTTGAGATGATGACCATGGTTTATCGGGGAATCTTTCTCGCACCAAGGAGCTAGAGATGATGTTGATTCCGAGGCTCGGGTCCTACCCGATTTCTTTGTCTCCGCCCATAACTTTACAAAATATCCTCCGAATTTTTCTGGGCATTTTGACGACCTCGGTTGAGGCTTCGGCCTCTTTCTGCCACTCCCGACTCATGATAGCAGAGAGACGTCCAAGATATTCTCTCTGGTATTCAAGTTCTTCTTTGTCAGGGGCTTGATCTATGAGCTCTACACGACGTTCTCGTGGGAAACTCGTCACACTCCCGATGTCATCAAATAGATCATCATCAAAATCATAGGGAGTGGTGTAGAGTGAATCATAGTAGGCTGGGCTAGGGGACACTTGTGGTTCATAATGAGCTTCGGGTATGGACGGAACAGAAGAGCTGATGGATTTGAATTCGATTTGTACTGGCTCTTTGGGTTCAGGTTCCGGCTGTTTCTCTTCTTCATTGGGGAGTTCGTCATAGATTCCAGTGTAAGGAGTGTTGTCCAAGATGCGCTCTAGGACTATCCTTGCTTCACTGGGAACCAGATGAAAGAACGACCCTCCTGAAGCAGAGTCCAAGAAAGTGGCGGCTACGGGACACAGGCCAAGGCTGAAATGCTGGAGAACTATGGGTTCTGATAGGCCTAAGTCTGGTCCGAATGCCAAGATTTGCTTGAAACGAGCCCAGGCAGTTCCTAACGATTCTCCCTTTAATTGCTTAAAGTTGATGATTTCCGCTCGGAGACTGGCTACCTTAGAGACTGGGAAGAAGTTTAGGCAGAATTTTTCCTTGAGAACATCCCAGCTCCCGTCCATAGTACTGACAGCCAGAGAGTACCATTTTTTGCTCCTCCCGCTAGTGAAAACGGGAATAGCTTCCATTTGAGTGTCTCTTGTGTCATGCCCGCAATGACGAGACATGAACAGAGTTGCTCAAACTCGCGCAAATGCGCGTATGGACTCTCGGCCTTCGTTCCTGAGAACGATTGCTCACGAACCATGGCTATGAAGCCGGGACGTAGCTCATAGCCGGGTGTGGATATGGGGTGTGATGATGGTGGAGGCTCCAAACAATCGCCCTTTGGAGCCGAATGTTGACGTAGGGTGAGAGTGGAATCCATGTGATGGATGGTGGGATACACGGACAACTTGGGTTCGGAATCAGAACAGCTACCGTTCCCCGGCAACGGCCCCAGAAAGCTTGTTGGCACTCCTTACGACCTACAGATAAATCCGCAAGCGGACGGATACCGATGTAGCTTTCACCCGGGAGTATTCCAAAGTATCGATTTCCACGGAGAACGAGAAGTGGACTGATGCTAAACTAAGTTGGGTGGAGTGATGGAGTGGATGACAACAAAGAAAAGGAAGAAAGAGCGATAGGAGGGTAGAGAAGGTACGAGTCTGCTAATGAGGATCTTCTGACTAACTGGGCAAGACAACTCCTACAGGTACTTGCTTACGTCGGGATACGGTGCACGCCACACGCAGAAAGGCATGAGAAGGGGTACGGCTAACAGCCGTAGGAGGCTCCTACTAGACGAGACTAACGTGGTGGATTACGTAGGCCGTATAGGGCTGTCACCTCCTAACGGCTACCACACGTACGTTGACTCGAATGCAAACCAAGCTAACCTCAAGTCTAGGCACCACGCCTACACTAGTCAGTTAATACTTATCTCCTTAAGAAAGACAAGCACCCAAGCAAAGCAACTAGTATACAATTATATCGAGTAACTAAGCATTGAATGAGGAACAGGCAAGCAAATAAATGTAAGAACTGATGCTTAATTAATCAGAGAGAGATACAAGAGTTACCAGACACGACCCGGATGTCACTCGAAGCTGAGCCGCATCCGTAGAGGTACAGGTGGAAGAGGGGCCGACACTCCGGCTCCTCTCCGGCACGCTCACCTCTCCTCTCTCCCTATCTTCTAACTATGGAAGTGGCAGCGCTTCACTAATGCTTCTCTTCTCTTGTGGTGTATGTTTACAGGTGCTGGAGGGTCCTATTTATAGTGGAGAATGGTGGTTTGAAGTGGAGCAGCGGCCACGGCACCTCAGGGGCGGTTCCTGGCACTTTGGCCGAACTAGGCGGGTTCGGCCGAAAGGGGTCGGTTCGGCCGAACTCCCCAGTTCGGCCGAACCACCCATTTCCACCGCCTCGCCATCCTACGCTCAGGATTACACCCAGAGGCGGTTGTAGGTCGGTTGGGCTTCGGCCGAATCGCCCCCATTCGCCCGAACTAGCCCATGGGCTCCTCTGCACCGCCTCAAGTCCTGGGCTGCCCTAAGTGACTTGTTCATGGTGGACTTTAGCTGGTTTGGCCCAAAGATGACGTGGCGGTGATATCCGTGGCTTGCACGGTCGTAGCTTGGTCACCGCTGACGTGGACGGCCCTTCGGTTGTGCGTCGTGTCATATGCGGCTAAGGGGGGTAACCGGCCGAACATGTCGTTCGACCGAATCGGTCATTTCCGACCCCTATAGCACATATTTCTCATTGTTGTACCTGCACAAGAGACACTCACCAAAACTCATGGAACTCCGTTAGAAATATAACCTAAGTACACGGAGTGTTGCATAAAGCCTCATTTATTCCCGAGTATTGGTGGTCGAAATTGGGTTGTAACGACCGCCAACACATAGGTAAAAAGGTTATTTAAAACTTTGCCTATGATTCAAGCAAAATTTGAGGCGTGTCGGAGCCCCGCACCTTGTTGCTAGACGCGGACCTCCTCTCGACGCGTCGGGGCCCCGCACCTTGTTACTAGACACGGACCTCCTCCTAGCGCGCGCGAACTCCGCACCTTGCCGCCCGACGCAGACCTCTTCTCGGCGCGTCGGAGCCCCGCACCTTGTTATTAATCGCGGACCTCCTCTTGGCGCGCGTGAACTCTGCACCTTGTCATCTTGGCGCGGATCCCGACTGTTGATGTTTTGCCTGTGTAGGAAATTAAAGAGCAGAGTACTTGCACTAGCTTTGTTGTTTAGGTGGACCGAACCTTTTTCCCAACGGGGTACGCGGGAGTGCGCCTTTTGTGAAACTGATCCCCAACAAATGGTTTCATTAACATTCTCTTGCAATCCCACCAGCCGATCAATTGAAAATCATGCATATTGTAAGTGACATAATTCTTTTTCACATGCGACTAATGATTGCAATGTTTTTCGACGACAGGTACAATCGACTATTAATGAAGGTCGATTAGTACCAGCTGAAATGCAAGTTGATAAGGCTCCTTTCCCTGTTCATACTCTAAATTTGAATACCAAGGTGCTGATTCGGCCGGAACAAGCCGATGGAGCTAAGGGTAAGAATGTGGTGATTGGAGATCCAAGGCCGAAAAAAGTTGATACTCAATCTCCAGTCAGAAAAGTGATGCTTGGAAAGACTCTTGATGGTAAAGAGTCTCTGAAGATTACAATTAACACATCAAAGCCCGGGGGGCAAGAAGGTTCATCTACAGAGAATCGGTCCGCTGATCAGGCGAAACCGGTCTGACCGGTTTACCCCAGGACCGACCTAGGACCTTCAAGCCTAGTCACCCGGAAGTGGGTACTTGGAAGGTTAATGAGCCTAAAGTCAGAGGTACAGTTCTGAAACAAGGACCTACCTTTAATCAGCTCTTAAACAAGTACACAAAGGCCGCTCAAGTTGATCGGCCGGTAAAAAAGAGATCAAGATCACCAATGCGTGGAGATGGTTATTCAGAAAACAATAGGCGCTGAGGTGATGTTGTTACTGTTTATCCACCACGGAAGATGTATGCTACCATGCCATGGGCACCTCCCGCGTCAAATTCTCCATATCCAACATGGGAACAAGGGATGTGGATGCAATGCTTTCCCATGTCACAACCACCTCAAGAGTACATGGGCAATGGTCCTAGAATTCCAGTGCATGACCGATTGGGCTCACATCAATCAGGTCCAGTGCCAGCTCACAAAGCGGTCAGACCGGTTTCAAACCGGTCAGACCGGTTTCGGTCTGAACAAAAACAATTTGCTCCTCCCAAGCAAGAATACCGTATCAAGGAGAAGAAGGAGGATGTGCAGCCCATGGATGATCCAAAAGGAATCAAGGACAGAAGATTTGTGACAATCGGTGAGGTTCCAGTTGCTATGCAAGATTTGAGTAAAAAGCCGATAGTTATTGGAAATTCGGCTCCTGTGCCAATTAAAAGGCCGATCATGGCTAATGATCATGAGGCTCGCAGTAGCAAGGCTGTAAAGAAGGTATTCCAACCAAGATGGTGTCCTTCCGGTTTGACTCACACATAAAAGAGAAAATTACAGCGCTTGCAAAATAAAGAAAAAAGGGAACAGGAAGCTGAGAAGCTGAGGGATGAACAGTTTAACAGATACATGCCTATGATTCCTCAGACCAAGACATGGCAAGTTAAATCAGTTGTGTAGCCAGCAGCACAACCGGTCAGACCGGTTTCAGAATCCAGTCAGACCGGTTTGGGGCAGGCCGCCACAGAAGCGGTCAGACCGGTTTCTGGAACCGGTCAGACTGGTTTGGAGACAGAGACGGGAGCTGAAGTTGCTTTGGCCACCAATGAAGATACAATTCCTCCAATTCCTCCAGTGGTTGAAGATGAAGAATTAGTTGACTTTGAGCCTTCTCCAGAGCATGACAATATGGAGGTCAACGTCGTCTATTTGTCTTCGGATTACTTCGTGGTGCCGAAGGAGGAAATTGCTCATCTTCAGCTAGGACCTCGAAATGCTATATTTCAGAAGCCTAAAGAATCAGAGAATCATCTCAAGGCCTTATATATGAGAGGGCACATCAACGGGAAGCCAGTTTCACGTATGTTGGTTGATGGTGGAGCTATTGTGAATCTTATGCCATATGCCCTCTACAAGAAGATTGGTGGTAAAGACGAAGATCTCATCAAGACAAACATGACGGTCAGTGGAGTCGGTGGAGGTGACCCCATTGGCGCCAAGGGGGTGGCTTCTATGGAATTGACCGTCGGGAGCAAGACTATTGCTACGGCCTTCTTCATCTCGGAGGTGCAAGGTAACTTTAGTTTAATTCTTGGTCGTGATTGGATTCATGCAAATCAATGCGTACCATCTACCTTGCATCAATGCCTTATTCAGTGGATCGGCGATGAAGTTGAAGTTGTGAATGGTGACACTTCTTCCTTCATTGCAATGGCCGATTCCGATTCCATTAGTGCAAATGAGAACATCAAGTGTTTGTCAGGCATGGATTTGACCGACTACGAGCTTATCAGCTGCACCAAGGATGGTTTTGTTCCTGCTACATTAAAGCCAATGGAGAATCGGTTAAATTACTTGTTGTAATTGATGGAGCAAACGAACCAGCCAGGCGAAACCGGTCAGACCGCTTTTAAGAACCGGTCAGACCGGTTTGGATCAGAACAGTGCTCGACGAGGCAAACCGGTCAGACCGCTTCTGGAAACCAGTCAGACCGGTTTGAGGCGAAATAGTGGCTTCAAGAGCGAATTGATCATCATCGGTCGAATACAAGTGGTATGTTTGAAGCTGTTGAAGATCTGGGTGATATGGATAAATTGGGTCAAGGATTTACATCAGCCGACCCTTTAGAAAAAATAGATATTGGTGATGGTACTATTCCTAGGCCAACTTTTGTAAACAAAAATTTATCGGCTGAGTTTAAAGCCGAATTAATAAATTTGTTGGAAGAATATGTTGATTGTTTTGCTTGGGAATACCGTGAGATGCCTGGTTTAAGTCGTGATTTAGTTGTATATCGTTTACCAATAAAAGCCGGTTTTAGACCTTTTAAGCAATCGGCTAGACGTTTTAATCCCGCTATTTATGACCGAATAAAAGAAGAGATTAATCGTTTATTAGATGCTAGTTTTATTCGGACTTGTCGTTATGCGGAGTGGATTTCTAATATTGTTCCTGTTGAAAATAAAGATTCGGGAAAACTTAGAGTTTGCATTGATTTTAGAGATCTTAATAAAGCTACTCCGAGAGATTCATATCCTATGCCTATAGCCGATGTTTTGATTAATGAAGCATCTGGACATCGTGTTGTTAGCTTTCTTGATGGTAATGCCGGATATAATCAAATATTCATGGCCGAAAAGGATATGCACAAAATGGCTTTTCAATGTCCAGGATTTATTGGTTTGTTTGAGTGGGTGGTTATGACTTTTGGATTAAAGAATGCCGGCGCAACTTATCAAAGGGCTATGAATTTAATCTTTCATGATTTACTTGGTGTTATTGTGGAAGTGTATATTGATGATATTGTAGTTAAATCGGATGGATTGGATCATCACTTAGCCGATTTAAAACTTGCTGTTGAGAGGATGCGACGGTATGGTTTGAAGATGAATCCACTCAAATGTGCTTTTGGTGTTTCGGCTGGGAAGGTTTCTTGGGTTCGTTATTCATGAAAACGGCATAGAGGTTGATCCCAAGAGAATTGAAGCTATGAAGAAAGTCGAAGCTCCTACTAGCAAGCATGATTTACAGAAATTTCTAGGAAAAGTAAATTTCTTGAGAAGGTTTATAATTAACTTGTCTGGAAAGGTTGATGCTTTTACTCCTTTACTTCGGTTAAAGAATGAAGCCGATTTCACTTGGGGGGCAAAACAGCAAGAAGCTTTTGAGAAGATCAAAGAATATTTATCTTCACCGCAGGTGCTTAGGGCGCCTAAGAGAGGGGTTCCGTTCAAACTTTATGTGGCAGCTAAAAAAAGAGTTATTGGAGCTGTTTTGACTCAAGAAATCGATGCTAAGGAGTATGTGATTGCTTATATAAGCCGACGGCTCATTAATGCGGAAACAAGGTATACTTTCATTGAAAAATTATGCTTGTCATTATATAATGCGAAGGTATACTTTTATTGAAAAATTATGCTTATCATTATATAATGCTTGTACTCAATTGAGGCATTATTTATTGTCTAGTACTTGCATCGTATTATGTCAAACCGATGTGATTAAACATATGTTGCAAAAACCGATTTCGAGTGGGGAAGGATCGGTAAATGGGCTTATGCTTTAGTTGAGTATGATTTGGCTTGTGAACCTTTAAAATCTATGAAAGGCCAAATTGTAGCTGATTTTATTGTTGAACATCGGATTGATGATACTTGTGATTTCGACGTCGGCTATGTTTCCTGTACACCATGGAAATTACACTTCGATGGATCGGTTTGCAATGATGCGCAAGGAATCGGTGCTGTTTTTATATCACCAAGTGGTGCCGTTTTTGAGTTCTCAAAACGATTGGAGGAAAAACGAACCATTAATCAAGTTGAATATGAAGCTCTTCTATTCGGCTTGGAATTTTCGCAAGATATGGGAATAAAACATGTTGAAGCCTTTGGTGATTCACTCCTGGTGGTACAGCAAGTATCTAAGGTATGCCAATGTTATAATGGTTTACTAAATGCATATCTTGATAGATACCTTGATACCATTGCTTCTTTTGATGAATTTACTATCAAACATATTCTAAGAGAGGAAAATGGCAAGGCTAATACTCTGGCTCAGAAAGCATCTGGTTATATGGTTGCAAAGAAATATTTCTATCTCCAAAAACCGATGTAATCAAAAGCCGAGGTTCAGGTTCTGGACGAACCGGTCCAACCGGTTTCTCGAACCGGTCTGACCGGTTTGGAAACCGGTCTGACCGCTTTATCTCCTGACAGTGGCAAAAATTCCTTGGATGGTGCTAATAATTCCAAGGGTGAAGATCAAGACTGGAGAGTGCCTATTATTACTTATTTGAAAGATCCTGGTCGTGGTGCAACAAGAAATATTCGGCGATTATCATTCAAATATATATTGCTTGATGATGAACTTTATCGTCGAACCGCCGAAGATTTACTTTTGAAGTGTTTGAAATCGGATCAGGCCAAAGTCTCCATGGGAGAAGTTCATGAAGGCATTTGTGGTACACATCAATCGGCTCAAAAGATGAAGTGGTTACTTAGACGAGCCGGGTTTTATTGGCCTTCTATGATGGCGGATTGTTTCAAATATTATAAAGGGTGTGAAGAATGCCAGAAATTTGGTAATCTGCAATTAGTTCCTGCTGCATTGATGCATCCTATTATCAAGCCATGGCCATTTCAAGGTTGGGGATTAGATTTTATTAGACAAATTAATCCTCCATCATCAAAGGGACATCGTTTCGTGTTGGTTGCTACGGATTATTTTACTAAGTGGACCGAAGCGATTCCTTTGAAGAATATGACACATAGAGAGGTAATTGAGTTTATTACACGGGCATCGTGTTGTTAGTTTCCTTGATGGTAATGCCGGATATAATCAAATCTTCATGGCCGAAGAGGATATGCACAAAGAATCTTATAAGATTAAATTGCTCAATTCATCTCCATACTACGCTCAGGCTAATGGTCAAGCAGAGTCAAGTAATAAAGTTTTGATCAAAATAATCAAGAAAAAGATAGAAGAGAATCCTAAGAGATGGCATGAAGTATTATCCGAAGCATTATGGGCTCATCGTATATCTAGGCATGGTGCTACTAAAGTTACGCCTTTTGAGCTTGTGTATGGTCAAGAGGCCGTTTTACCTGTTGAGGTGAATCTGGACGCTTATAGGTTGGCTAAACAAAATGACCTCGATGTTGTTGATTATCACAATTTAATGATGGACAACATCGATGAAGTAACTGACAAGCAATTGAAGGCTTTGAAGGAAATTGAAAAGGACAAGCTTCGGGTTGCCAAAGCTTACAATAAGAAGGTGCGAGGGAAATATTTTCAGATTGGTGAGCTTGTTTGGAAGACGATCTTGCCTATTGGGACAAAAAGCAACAAGTTTGGGAAGTGGTCACCAAGTTGGGAAGGACCATATAGAGTTGTCAAAGTTATTTTTGGGAATTCTTATATGCTGGAGACATTGCAAGGGGGTCATTTGCCTAGAGCTATCAACGGAAGATATTTGAAGAAATTCTATCCAAGTGTTTGGCAAGACGCATGAAGATTAATGGCCGATAGATTTTTGATATCGCCCTTAGCATAAATTTTAGCTCCTAAGTTGTAATCATTTGTATATTGCTTTTTAGTTCTCAAGTTCACTAAAAACGCAGGGGGGCATGTGTTGACAGCCAAAATTGGCAGTCACCAGGATAAACCGGTCTGACCGGTTTGCCCAACCGGTCAGACCGGTTTGAGTCTGTAATTCGAGTAGGTTTAGGATTCCGAGTTTAATCCCATATTGTAACCGACTCATGAGGGGTAAGACTTCCCCGGCCTATAAATATAAAATAGAACCAGTCTGACCGGTTTCCCGAGGGAGGCCGGGTGTTGGCCGTGGTGACGGCCCTGCTGCGTGTTTTGCGAGATCTCGAGTTTGTTGGCGTGCTTTTGTGTCAACATACTTTTTGGCGACTCCGCAGGGGGCATAGAAGTTTATTAATCAATTAGAAATGTCCCCACAAAAACATACCTCAAGTCTCAGTTTATTAACCATGGCAGCAGACAAAGCCTCTACTTCAAGATCACTCACAATTGAACCAACAATGTTAGAATCTGAAAACAAGAGAAAGACAAGAAAGACAAGAAAATATTCAATGAATAATGCTGAAACTGCAATTATAAGTTTGGAACTGAAAAAATTAATGAAACTTCACCTTTTCTAGCAGCAGCCACCCAATCTTTTGTGCAGATCAATGCTTCCACCATCTCCGTGTCAAGGCGATTACGGTATGGATCAACAACACGACCAGCAGCACTAAAAGCAGATTTGGATGCAACAGTTGATACTTGTATGGCCATCACATCACGGACAATCTGTGTAAGTATAGGATAATCTTCTCTCTTGTTCTTCCACCATGCTAAGATGTCAAACTCATCACTAAGTTTCTAAAGTGGTTCTGCCATGTACCTCTCCAACGCATTTGGCTCAACCACAGCAGGTTCAGATGCCTCAGCTAAGAAACTTTCAAGCTCATGATCTACATTTCCCATTAATACATCAACAGGAGCAGAACTAGGTCCTGGTGCTTTGCTGATTTTCCTTGATGATGCAGGAGCAGAACTAGGATAAAATTGGTACAGCTTCCGTATGACACTAAGAAACTCATCAACTTCAACTTGATGCATAACACCATGGAACTTCCTCATGTAGTATTCTACAAGTTTTGTCTTATACCTAGGGTCAAGAAAACGTGCTACAGCTAAAGCAATGTTGGACTGCTGCCAATATTTCTCAAACTTCTCATGAAACGAACCGGATTCCCAATTACGAGAATCCGACTCCCTGTACCCTTGAGATAGTCCCAGGAATAGCTGCTATCTCGTACAGAACTCATTTCAGTAGAATATCACATCCATACATTGATTAAGGTCCTCAAACATGTTATAATTACATAGCGATATGGTACAAGCCCTCCGGGACTGGGCTAAACGACAAAAGCGAAACAGCTACGCAGCGGATAGCTACAAGCTTCTGGAGCTTCAGGCCTTTTCCTCCACAGGCAACCTTGAGCGTAGCGCACAGCCCTCAATTACGCCACCCGTCGAAGTCGATCTTGAACTTGGAGTCCTCTCCTGCAAACCCAGAGTCTGTCCCCAAGGAAATGGGACAGGTCCACGTCACCAACCAATATATGCCGCAAGCTTTAAAGTGGCCTAATCTAGTAATAAAAATGTTCAAGGGATAAGGGCTGAGGGTTTCCTAAGCGAGCAGCAGCAATAACCTAAGTTCATCTCATCACCAACTCCTATCCTCACCAGAGAGATCACACTCCCCAAATCCAACCATCGACCTCGCAACCACATCGGGCTCGTCCTGCCTCAGTAGGTTCCCGCAGTAAGTATCTGCCTACTCCTTTCACTCACTAGTCGACTCGGTGAGCTCCCTCCCCACCTTGTCTCAACAGCCTCAGCTGGTCCAACCTCTCATAACCCAAACCAAGGATGAGGAAAGAAAGCAGAATCCCATGCTAGTCTCAAGCGATATCAGAAAGGGTCATCCATGACCGTGGACACGGCTATACGTATAGTTTACACTCTACAGAGGTGGCACTTTCAATATCTCAGGTTGCAAACAGCGTCAAAGCGATCCGCCGCAACGGTCCGCAATCGGCACCCATTACAGGTATTGCCGCCCAAACTGCTCAAATCCGTCAATCTCAAGTAATCCATAAATGTACCCGCAATAGGTACTCCGTAGGAACTATCCGATTGCAGTTCCAAAGCACCCCGATCAAACGACCGGGTTGTTATCACTCGCCTCCACCGCCTAGCTGCACTACTCCTCCTAAACCACCCACAACTCACGCCAAGAATAACAGATCACACCCATCCCAACACATGCATAGCATAGCATATTCCATATACTGAGTAGTAGGTAGCAAGGGAACAGGATAATAACAAAGGCAGTGCAGGTTTATCATGCGAGTAAAGTAAAGCGCTAGCATACTAGTTGCATGTCTAATAGGTATTTCAGAGATTGGTCGGACATGAACCTAGGTATTGCTCTTCCTCTTCATTCTGGTAGTTGGTGTAGTCGTCAGCTTCCTTCGGCGACTCCGGAGCTCCTATTTACGCGAAAACAAAATACAGACTGGAACTACTAGCAAAGAAACACCAAAATAACAAGGCAAGAAGACCCAAACAACACCAAACTCTACACTAACGCGTAGGTCATGATTTTAGAAAAATATAGAAACTGGTTTCATATTTTTCTGAGCTACGGTTGATTTATTATTAATTTTTGAAGTTTAAATCATTTTCTGAAAATATTAAACAATTTCGAAAAAGAAAATCAATCACACTGGGACACGTGGCAGCACCAGAGCATGCCATGTCATCACTGCTGACGTCAGCATGACGTCATCAGTGGGGCCGGCTTTGCTAACGTCATCGTGGGCCCGGATGACGTCAGCATTGACTTGGTCAACGTTGACCAGTCAACGGTCAATGGTCAGCGGGGTCAACTGGGCCCACTTGTCAGCCTAATCCTCTCTATGACGTGTGGGGCCGGGCTGTCAGCGCTGTTAGAAAAAAGAAAAAGGAGAAAGAGTTGGCCGGCTGGAATGGGCCGAAAGCGATGGGTGGAAGGTTCGAGGGTGATATCCAGACCTTCTGGTGGATTTAGGCCCACGAGGCGAGACACTGGCTGCGGTGCGGTGGACCGCGTCCACTGTGAGCCGTGAGATCGGCTCACATGCACCGGGTTCACGGGATCGGTTTGCGGCTCGGCCGGGATCTTCTGCGGCTCGGTTTTCAGGGGTTGGTGAGGTCCGCGGTGTGGCCGCGGACGGCGCGACGCGGACGCGACGGCGCGCTCTGGCGCGCGGCCGGCAGCGGCGCCCAACGGCGGCGATCAACGGAAAAAGGGCCGGCGAGGCTCGGATTCAAGGGAAAAAGGACCGGCTGGGACTCGCGGATACGATTAGCAAGAAAGGGAAAAAGGGTTGGCCGACGAAGCGGCCTCCCGACGCGGGCACGCGGCGGCGCGGCCGGCGGACTTGGCGACCGGCGGCGACGGCGCCAGCGGCACGGGTGCGGCCTTGCACAGGTTGATCAAGCGAAAGAGGTTCACGCGGGTGCGAGGCTTGCCTCACCCCCGGTCTTGGCTCACGCGCGCGCGGGGAGAGCTCAGGGCTCGCCCGCGACGCGGCCATGGCGCCCGCACGATCCGGGCGTTCCTGGTGCGCAGCGGCGGCACAACGGCCTGGGAAAAAGGCTCTACGGCGACGGCGGTTTTGCGGAAGGGTGAGCGGCAAGGTCCCTGCACAAGAGTATGGCCACGACTCGAAGGTCGGGTCCCAGAACGGTGAAGTCGGCGAAGCGGCGGCGGCTCGACGGAATTGGGGAAGACAGAGCTCGGACGGCGGGAAGGGAAAAACAGGGGTGCGGCACGGCGGCTCACCAAGGAGAACGTAGTCGTGCACAGCAGCTCGACGTGGACTTGCGGTTCGCGAAGAAGCTGCTTCCCTGGTCCGGCTCCAGCGACGGCGTCGGCTCCCCGGCGGCGGCGCCCGCGGCACGGCGGCGACATGTTTCACCTTGCAGCTTCGCTCCGTCTCCTCTCCTCTTCCTCCTCTCCACCTCTTGGATCTTTCTCCCTCCTCTCCTCTCTTCCCCTCCACTCTTCTTCTTCTTGCTGGCGAAGGAAACCCCCAAGGGGGATGGCGGCGGCTCAAGGGAAGGAGCGGTGCCGAGGGGAATTTTATAGGGGCGCGGCTAGGGTTCGAACGGCACGGACGGCGAGATATGGGCATCCGCGCCCGCGGACACGCAGCGTGCATCGGACGGGCCGCCAGGGGTGCGACGGGATTGGCTCCCTCCTCACTCTGCTTTTCGCCGGCCGGGAGAGAGAAGAGGAGGAGGAAGAAGATGCACAGCGCCAGTGGGTCCCGCACGTCAGAGAGAGAAAGGAGGAAGGGGGCGCAGGTGGAAGATGGGCCTCTTGGCGGGCCGGAAGAGCTTACGGGCTGGTTGGCTGGCTGGCTCGGAGAAAAAGATTAGGGAGCGGAAACAGACTTTAGGATGGCTGTGAAATTCTCTGGGCCGCGGAGTAGTTAGCGGGTTGGGTTAGCTTAGGCCCACGGGAAGGTTAAGGGTTAGGAAGGGTTTGGGAATTAGTTGTTAATGATTTGAATTCAAATTTAAGATTTGAATTCAAATCCAAACAAAGAACAAAAGCCCAACAAAACCCAAATCACATCTAATTTAATACCGGGTTGTTATCACTCGCCTCCACCGCCTAGCTGCACTACTCCTCCCATGCCACCCCACAATGAAGACAATCTTATATGTTTGTTGGCATGCACATCATTTCACCAAAAATTTTTGAAACCCACATTTTTGCATTCAACATTTTCTTACGAAATTACGGGATGTTACAGTCTTCCCCCTCACGAGAATCTCGTCCTCGAGATTTGGGTCTACCTATGGCCTGAACAAGTGGGGGTACTTCTCTCTGAGAACTGACTCCTTCTCCCAAGTTGCTTCCCTCTCGGTGTGGTTGCTCCACTGAACTTTGCAAAATGGAATGGATGTGCTCCTTGTCTCTTTAGCTGCTCTGTCTAGAATCTTCTCTGGGTATTCTAGGTACTCCAATGTGTCTTGCAGATCCAATGCCCCCGTCATGACTTTATGCTCTGGTACTTTCGAGCACTTGCGCAACTGCGACACGTGAAACACTGGGTGGACTCCAGCTAGATCTTCCGGCAACTCTAGCTTGTAGGACAACTTCCCTATCCTGCGGAGTATCTTATAGGGTCCCACGAACCGGGGTGCAAGCTTCCCTTTCACATGGAACCGCTTGGTGCCTCTGAGCGGTGACACTTTGAGATATACATATTCTCATTCTTTGAACTCGAGGTCCCTTCTTCCCTTATCTGCATAGCTTTTCTGCCTGCTCTGGGCAATCTTCAAGTTCTCTCTGATCTTGGCTACATTCTCTTCTGCTTCCACAATTGAGTCAGGGCCAAAGAACGTTCTCTCTCCCACCTCTGACCACATCAGATGTTCTGCACTTTCTTCCATACAAAGCTTCGAATGGGGACATTTTCAGACTGGCTTGGTAGCTGTTGTTGTATGAGAATTCCGCATATGATAGACTCTTCTCCCAGTCTTTCTTGTAGGCTAGCACACAAGCTCTTAGCAGATCTTCCAGTATTTGGTTCACTCTTTCGGTTTGTCCATCTGTCTGTGGATGAAAAGCGGTGCTATACTCCAGAGTGGTCCCTATTGCTTCATGCAAGCTTTTCCAGAACTGAGTTGTGAACTGTGGACCTCTATCTGACACTATGCTTCTCGGTGCTCCGTGCAGCTTGAGAATGTTGTCTATGTAGAGCTCTGCCAATCTATGTACCATAAAGGAATCCTTGATTGGGATGAAATGGGCAACTTTGGTCAATCGATCTACTATCACCCAAATAACATTGTTTCCCTTCTGAGTGCGGGGTAGTCCAACTATAAAGTCCATACTGATGTCTTCCCACTTCCATATTGGAATCTCCAGCGGCTTCAGCAATCCTACTGGTCTCTGATGTTCTGCCTTGATTCTTTGGCAAGAGTCGCACTTGGCAACATACTCAGCTATGTCTTCTCTCATCTTCTTCCACCAGAATCGATCTTTTAGATCTTGGTACATCTTGGTGCATCCCGGGTGTATGGAATACTTGGAATCATGAGCTTCGGCGAGAATGGTCTTGCGGATCTCCTCATCTTACGGCACGCAAATGCGTTGCTTGAGCCATACTGTTCCTTGATCATCCACACGAAAGTCGGGGGCTACTCCACGCTGTATATCCTGAATCACTTCTTGAATTTTCGGGCAGTTCTTCTGAGCATTCTTGATGCGTTCTTCTAGGTTGTACTTCACTCTCATTTCTTTTGGCTGGTCTTCTTCTACTACCTCAAGCCTGAGCATGTTCAACTCTCTTATCAACTCCGGATGTCTATCCTCCATCATCAAGTTGTTGCAGTAGCTTTTACGGCTCAGGGCATCTGCAACTACGTTGGCTTTCCCTGGAAGACTTTAGGATGGCTGTGAAATTCTCTGGGCCGCGGAGTAGTTAGCGGGTTGGGTTAGCTTAGGCCCACGGGAAGGTTAAGGGTTAGGAAGGGTTTGGGAATAAGTTGTTAATGATTTGAATTCAAATTTAAGATTTGAATCTGCCAATCAGATAGTGTCTCCAGATCTTTAAAGCATGTACCACTGCTTCCAGTTCTAGGTCATGGGTGGGGTAGTTTTCTTCGTGTTTCCTCAACTGCCTTGAAGCATATGCAACCACTTTGCCTTCTTGCATGAGTACACATCCCAGACCTTGTCTTGAAGCATCACAATATACCACAAAGTCTTTCCGGATATCTGGCAGAGTCAACACTGGGGTGGTGGTAAGCTTATGCTTAAGCTCTTGGAAACTTTCTTCACACTTGTCTGTCCACTTGAAAGGTACGTTGTTCTTGAGTTTCATGAAGTAAGCTGGGGCATTTGTCAGCCCAAAGGACACTACGGTGAACTCGTACTGTCCGTACCGAGTAACGAAAGCTGTCTTGGGAATGTCTCCTTCCCTGATCTTCATCTGGTGGTATCCTGATCTCAGGTTCATCTAGTGGTATCCTGATCTCAGGTCTAACTTGCAGAAGTACTTTGCCTTCTTCAACTGGTCTAGCAAATCATCAATTCGAGGTAGCGGGTACTTGTTCTTGATAGTTACTGCGTTTAGAGATCGATAGTCTATGCACAAGCGCATGGAACCATCCTTTTTCTTCACAAACAGCACTGGCAATCCCCATGGGGATGCACTGGGTCTGATCACTCCACTGTCTAGCATCTCTTTCAATTGCTTCTTCAATTCTTCGAGTTCTTCCACAGACATTCTGTACGGTCTCTTGGCAATTGGTCCTGTGCCTGGTTGTAGCTCAATTATGAACTCCACATCACGGTCAGGTGGTAGGCCTGGTAGTTCTTCTGGAAAAACATCTGGGTACTCACAGACTACGGGCACTTCCTCAATGGTCTTTTCCTTGATACTGTACATAAACTTCCTCATGGAAGGCTTCCTGGATCCTTCTTTTGCTTTTTGTGGCTTGACTGACACCTTCAGACCACTTGGGTGTGTCAACACTACTGACCTTGGCGAGCAACTAATCACTCCTCGATGTGATGTCAACCAATCCATGCCAATGATCATATCTATGCCATCGGACTTCAGTACTGTCAGGTCTGCAGTGAATCCTAGTCCTCCTAGTTCCATGCCAACTGCTGGGCATACTTGGTCGCATCTGAGCTCTCCTAGTGGTGAGGTAGTGACTATGGGTCTAGCTCTAGGCACTGTATGGAGTGACTGTTTCGTGGCGAACTTCGACGAGACATACGATCCTGTTGCACCTGAATCAAATAGTACCACAGCTTTAGTACCATTTACCATGAACTCTCTGAGTATCACGTCAGGAACATCCTCGACGTCTTCCTCAGTCATGTGGATCAGTCGGCCTCTGATGGCTGTAGGCTGCTGCTTGTTCTGGCTGCCTGTTGTTGCTTTGGTAGAGGTCTGCTTGTTCTTTCTGTCTGGGCACTCAAACGACTTGTGACCTGGTCTTCCACATCCGAAGCAAACTAGAGGTGTCTTGTCTCCATCTTCTGGGGTGCAGTTTTGTTTCTGTTCTGAACTTTCCTGAGCAGGGTAGTTGCTGATCTTGTCCTCAAAACTGCTATTGTTGTCACCAGTCCTGTTCTCAGTGTTCAGGATTGCACTTCTGACCAATCCTATTCCTCCTTGGCTTAGGTCCTACTGGGATCCCCTGCGGTGCATGTTGCTCTGGTCACTTCTTGGTTTCTGACTCAACCTGAGGTTGTGCT
>OAMR01000196.1:749287-759887 GCA_900205405.1 Echinochloa crus-galli
GTCAACGGTCAAAGTCAGCATGGTCAGCGGGGGTCAGCGGGCCCACAGGTCAGTCTCTATCCAGACTATGGCAGGCGGGGCCGGCTTGTCAGCGTTTAAAGGGAAAAAGAAAAAGGTTAAAGATAGCGGGCCTGGAAATGGGCCGAAAGTTACTGGGCCGGCCCACGAAGCCAGACACTCCTTGTACCCTTGTGATAGTCCCAGGAACAACAGCTATCACGTACAGAACTCATTTCAGGAGAATATCACATCCATACATTGATTAAGGTCCTCAAACACGACATAAATACATAGCGATATGGTACAAGCCCTCCGTGCTAAGCGACATAAGGAAAACAGCTACGCAGCGGATAGCTATAAGCTTCTAGTACTTCGGGGCTTCACCTCCACAGACATCCTTGAGCGCAGCGCACAACTCTCATTTGCATCATCCATCGTGGTTGATCTTGTACTCGGGGTCTTCTCCTGTGTACCCAAAGACTGTCCCCAAGGAATTGGGACAGGTCCACGTCACCAACCAATATATGCAGCAAGCTTTAAAGTGGCCTAATCTAGTAATAAAAATGTTCAAGGGATAAAGGCTGAGGGTTTCCTAAGCGAGCAGCAGCAATAACCCCAGTTCATCTCATCACCAACTCCTATCCTCACTAGAGAGATCACACTCCCCAAATCCAACCATCGACCTCACAACCACATCGGGCTCGTCCTGCCTCAGCAGGTTCCCGCAGTAAGTATCCGCCTACTCCTTTCACTCACTAGTCGACTCGGTGAGCTCCCTCCCTACCTTGTCTCAACAGCCTCAGCTGGTCCAACCTCTCATAACCCAAAACAAGGATGAGGTAAGAAAGCAGAATCCCATGCTAATCAGAACAAGCCAGATGAAGGATCGTCCGTGACCGTGGACACGGCTATACGTATAGTTTTCACTCGGTGTGTCGTCATGTTGACAAGTTGAGTTTATGGAGGCAATTGATAGATGATAAGGCAATATATTGTGTAGTATATATGTGTGTTGACTGAACTTTTAAATAATCTCGGTTTGTCGTCGTGTTGACAGGTTCAATTTCGCGAAGCATTGGAAGAAGGCGTGGTATTGTGCCGGCAGGAATTTCCATATGTCAAGCACATCGCTTCCTATATTATTGCTTCCGCCAGATATTATAGACCGTGTGGCTGTCCGAGACGGATGTGCGAAAGCCACAGAAGCATGGGCCGGATGGGGAGAGCTTGTGGACGGCGCTGTGACGCACCCCTAAAGTGTGATGCGGCAGGCAGGCTACGCGTCCGTTGCTCCAACGCTCGATAGAAAGGGGAACGGAAGAAAGGGAAAGGAACGTGTGGCGCTAGGCTTCTCGGGGGAGGTTAGAGTGGTGAGATCGGACGTGTCATATTCGGCCTATAAACGGCGGCGTCCCGGGTCCCGGGCTCTCGGCCTGTGTGGCAAAACCTCGCCTGCCTCGCCAAACAGGCCGGACACCCAGTCTATTTCGGCCACAGACGTGCAATATGAAAAGGAAAAGTCCATTTCTCTCTCCCTGAACTATGGGTCGAATCCACGATTCCTCTTTGGACTTCAAAACCGTCCGACGAGCATCATGAACTCCCAAAACCAGCCATGCGCGCCATGCCTGCGGAACTGCGACCCATGCGCCCGTGAAACCGCGAGAGTCGGCTCTGATACCAATTTTAACGTCCCGCCTCCCTGAGGCCGGGCACGCCTACGCCTGGCTGCTATATAGGACCGCAAGACTGCCCTCACAGACCAACACCCGTCTTTTCTGCGCACTTTGTCCTCACTCATGCACACCCGGGAACGACTTCCCGGTCGGTCACCAATCTGGAATTGCTCCGGGCCAAGCACGCTTAACCCCGGAGTTCTTTCGAGATGAGCTCTCGGAAAAGAAGTTGCAACTTGTTAGTATGAGTATTCTTATCAATCCTATTAAGCCCTGGGCTGTGACAGATATCAGAACGGGTCGTCCGTGACCGTGGATACGGCTATACGTATAGTTTACACTCTGCAGAGGTTGTACTCCAGGAACCATCCAGGCTGCGAGCTAGTGCCCCAGCTCGAGACGCAACCCACAGCAAAGACCCTATAAAGTAACGGTACCATCCTGCTTCCCTGGGCTCGGGAAACATCTGCACGCTAACATCTGCCCCAGGGATGTGAAACCTTCCCACCGGGGCCAGTCGGGGGCAATGGTAAATCAGGGAGAGTACGCCGCAACGAGTCCCCCTAACACATATCATACTCGAATCTCCTACAGTTAATCCTTAGCACTTCAACTCAATTTTTAATTTAGATTTAAATTGCCTAAGAATAAAGGGAGCACAATGAAGACAATCTTATATGTTTGTTGGCATGCACATCATTTCACCAAAAATTTTTGAAACCCACATTTTTGCATTACCGCAACGGTCCGCAATCGGCACCCATTACAGGTATTGCCGCCCAAACTCCTCAAAACCATCATTCTCAAGTAATCCATAAATGTACCTGCAACAGGTACTCCGTAGGAACTGTCCGAGTGCAGTTCCAAAGCACCCCGATCAAACGACCGGGTTGTTATCATTCGCCTCCACCGCCTAGCTGCACTACTCCTCCCAAGCCACCCAAACTCACGCCAAGAAGATCAATCACAACCACCCCAACACATGCAAGCATAGAATTCCATATTGCGTTCCTTGTTCGAACCGGCCTTTTCCTTATATTGATCCACGTCATCACGCCTTCCCGAATGCTACCGCTTTTCGCCTGCGGAACAATGCCTCTGCCGAATGACGACGCGTTCCCGACCGCAGAGCGTTTTTGGCGAATACTTCAGAGAAAGCCCTTTAGCCGAATGGTATCCTTCCACCAAATCCGACTCACACGTCAGCCTCTTCCCGGTGCTAAATTTTGGTGTTAACAGATAGAACTACTAGCAAAGAAACACCAAAACAACAAGGCAAGAAGACCCAAACAACACCAAACTCTACACTAACGCGTAGGTCATGATTTTAGAAAAATATAGAAACTGGTTTCATATTTTTCTAAGCTACGGTTGATTTATTATTAATTTTCGAAGTTTAAATCATTTTCTGAAAATATTAAACAATTCCGAAAAAGAAAATCAATCACACTGGGACACGTGGCAGCACCAGGGCGTGCCACGTCATCACTGCCGAAAGAGGTTCACGCGGGTGCGAGGCTTGCCTCACCCCCGGTCTTGGCTCACGCGCGCGCGGGGAGAGCTCAGGGCTCGCCCGCGACGCGGCCATGGCGCCCGCACGATCCGGGCGTTCCTGGTGCGCAGCGGCGGCACAACGGCCTGGGAAAAAGGCTCTACGGCGACGGCGGTTTTGCGGAAGGGTGAGCGGCAAGGTCCCTGCACAAGAGTATGGCCACGACTCGAAGGTCGGGTCCCAGAACGGTGAAGTCGGCGAAGCGGCGGCGGCTCGACGGAATTGGGGAAGACAGAGCTCGGACGGCGGGAAGGGAAAAACAGGGGTGCGGCACGGCGGCTCACCAAGGAGAACGTAGTCGTGCACAGCAGCTCGACGTGGACTTGCGGTTCGCGAAGAAGCTGCTTCCCTGGTCCGGCTCCAGCGACGGCGTCGGCTCCCCGGCGGCGGCGCCCGCGGCACGGCGGCGACATGTTTCACCTTGCAGCTTCGCTCCGTCTCCTCTCCTCTTCCTCCTCTCCACCTCTTGGATCTTTCTCCCTCCTCTCCTCTCTTCCCCTCCACTCTTCTTCTTCTTGCTGGCGAAGGAAACCCCCAAGGGGGATGGCGGCGGCTCAAGGGAAGGAGCGGTGCCGAGGGGAATTTTATAGGGGCGCGGCTAGGGTTCGAACGGCACGGACGGCGAGATATGGGCATCCGCGCCCGCGGACACGCAGCGTGCATCGGACGGGCCGCCAGGGGTGCGACGGGATTGGCTCCCTCCTCACTCTGCTTTTCGCCGGCCGGGAGAGAGAAGAGGAGGAGGAAGAAGATGCACAGCGCCAGTGGGTCCCGCACGTCAGAGAGAGAAAGGAGGAAGGGGGCGCAGGTGGAAGATGGGCCGCTTGGCGGGCCGGAAGAGCTGACGGGCTGGTTGGCTGGCTGGCTCGGAGAAAAAGATTAGGGAGCGGAAACAGACTTTAGGATGGCTGCGAAATTCTCTAGGCCGCGGAGTAGTTAGCGGGTTGGGTTAGCTTAGGCCCACGGGAAGGTTAAGGGTTTGGGAATTAGTTGTTAATGATTTGAATTCAAATTTAAGATTTGAATTCAAATCCAAACAAAGAACAAAAGCCCAACAAAACCCAAATCACATGTAATTTAATCCTTAGCACTTCAACTCAATTTTTAATTTAGATTTAAATTGCCTAAGAATAAAGGGAGCACAATGAAGACAATCTTATATGTTTGTTGGCATGAACATCATTTCACCAAAAATTTTTGAAACCCACATTTTTGCATTCAACATTTTCTTACGAAATTACGGGATGTTACATCTCATTCATGGCAATTGCCATTTTTCTAATTATAGCATCATCACTATAGCACCATTCATCAAGTAAGACCTTTATATCACAGAAACCTCTGTAAAACAAGTTTGCAGTAGGATATGAAGTACCAGACAGAATTTCAGTGAGGTCATAAAATTTCTTCAAGCATTGGAAAATTGTTAGTGCCATGTCCCATTCAGCAGCAGAGGGATAAATCTTTTCATACCTTTTGCGAAATGCGAACAAGCCTTCTGAAAGTATCCTTGTAGTACAATACATCTCTCAGCATTAAGTAGGTAGAGTTCCACCTAGTAGAAACATCCATTGAGATACCCCTTTTTGTATCCAACCCAGATTCAATGGCACATTTAATTAGCGCATCCCATTGCAATGGAGAACCTTTCACATCTAGTACAAGTGACTTAATTTTTCCAGTTGTTCCTGAAATTACTTTCAACCCATCTCTAGCAACCAAATTGAGTATATGGCATGCACATCTAACATGAAAAAATTAAGTCACTTGTACTAGCTGTGAAAGGTTCTCCATTGCAATGGGATGCGCTAATTAAATGTGCCATTGAATCTGGGTTGGATACAAAAAGGGGTATCTCAATGGATGTTTCTACTAGGTGGAACTCTACCTACTTAATGCTGAGAGATGTATTGTACTACAAGGATACTTTCAGAAGGCTTGTGCTTATTTCGCAAAAGGTATGAAAAGATTTATCCCTCTGCTGCTGAATGGGACATGGCATTAACAATTTTCCAGTGCTTGAAGAAATTTTATGACCTCACACATATCCATGGTTGAACTAAAGCGGCATTGCATAGTTTTCAAGTATGCATACAAGGTTTCCGTTTCTTCCAAGTATCTGTCCATTATTTGATTCCTAACAGTGACCCTAGACTTGATTGGAAAGCTAGGCTGGAGAGATTTTATGAAATCAACAAAATATTCATGCTCAACTATATTGAAAGGATATTCATGCATGGTTATTGCCAAGTTTAATTTCTTCAAACTAACTTCTTGGTCATATTTATAAGGTTGAACATGAGTAATTTCAGTACCTGGGTCCTGACCAACTTGGAGTTGTTGCTGTCCACACACCACTCTGTGTTTTGACCTCAAATGGTTCTTAAATCCAGTTGTCCCACAGTGGCCCTCAGCTCTGTACCTCTCCTTGCATTTTGGGAAGTTGCAGTATCCCCATATTTGCTCAAACTTCTGACCATTCACCTCTACAATCTCTTTTTTCTTGGTAAAGTGCTTCCAAACACTTGATGTGCATTTCTTTTTCCTCTTACCGATAAGGTGAACCTCCTCTTGGTCTTCATCATCCCCTGACTCTAGGACTTCCTGATCTACATCATCCTCAATCTGAACAATTTCTGGATTTGCACTTGGAGTTATAGGTTCATCACTCTGCACATGTGGTGCTGAACTGTCCACATTTGTAGCTTCAGTTGGCCAGAAGAACCCCTCCCAGATGGTGCTGAACTTGCACTGGCACTTTCAGATGTAAGCCTTTTACTCTTAGATCCTGATATGAGCCAAGAAAAACATTGATAAATCAGTGACAGTAGACTAGTAGAGTACAGATAATGAGACAACTAACAAGTATTGAATCTAGCAGCACATAAAGTTTTTTTTTGCGGGCAGCACATAAAGTATTGAATCTAGTCAACACTACAATAATCACTTCTTCAAATCAGCATGTACAACACACAACATTGATAAATCAGTGACAATACCTACAGATAATAAAGATGTACTCATACCTACAGCTAATACAAGAATCAGCATGTATATTCTAGAACTCATACCTACAGTCTACAGATAATAAAAGATGTACCTGTATTCGAAGTCGAAGGTGCCGGCGCATCTAGAAGGCAGCGCACGCTCTTGATCTTGGACCTCTTTGCCTTCGATCCAGATGAAGAATCAGCTTTTCCGACTCCGGTGGGTGGAGCCATCTTCTTCTTTGGCTTCTCTGGAGCCATGTAGCCCCTGCCCCCTCGACAGAAGCCTATTGGCGAGGAAGGGGGAGGAGCAGGCGGCGCGGCTAGAGGCAGGGGAGGAGCGGTCAGCGCGGCTAGAGGCGGAGGAGCGGGCAATGCGGCTAGAGGCAGAGGAGGAGCAGGCGCAGTTGGTGCCTGGTGCCGGGGGAGGACTCGAGGAGCAGCGGCGGCGCAGTTTTTCACGATGGGGAGAGCGGCGCCGCTTGTTGCGAGGGAAGTCGCGAGGGGGAGAGCGACGGCCGGTGAATAGCGACTGGGACTCCTGGGCTGGGAGATAGAAGCCGGTGGGTGTTAACCAAACGTTCAAACCCTAATGGTGTTGGGCTGGGCCTTCGAGAATACCTCTTGTTATTGGGCTCATGTGTAACTGTGTTTGAATGGGCGAAAAAACGGGATATCCCGAATATATAAAAACGGGATATCCCGAATATATAAAAACGGGATATCCCGTATAAAAACTGGAAATGCGAAAACGGTCGGGATGAGACCTAAACCGTTTTCGTTCCGATTTTGTATTTGTCATTCCATATTCCGTATTTTATATCTCGTATTTTGTTTTTATCCGAAAATACGAAAACGAGAGGGATATATGTAGAAAATGGAGCCGTCGAACACGGGATTTTGTCCGACCGTTTTCAACCCTAATATGAACATAGGATAGTGTTAATTTGGTAATGTATTGACGTGATCTGGAGAAGAGGTTAATTCTTGCAAGATAAACTAGTGCACATAAGCAAGCAGGTTTACTCATGATAAATCAAATTTGGTTACTGTCTCTCGCTCTCTCCGACGGTGCCACCATCGCCGGAACGGGAGCATGGCCTGTGGCGAAGAGGGCGACATGTCCCATGAGCTTGTCCTTGCGGGAGAAGAAGGTGCCACAGGAGCAGCGCCACCGGAGCTCACCGCAGTGCTTCTCATGCGTCCGGAGATCCGAGAGCACGGCGAACTGCTTGCCGTCGCATCGCCGGCAAGCGTACACCTTGGGCAGTGGCTGCGCCGGTAGTGGTTCTTGGCGCACTCCACCGACTTGAGCGGCTGGAACCGCGGGTGCCGCCTGTTCCACCGGCACCCCTCCGCCGGGCACGAATAGCTTGTTCGCCTCGCCGCCGCTGCCGCCGCCGAGCTTGGCCGTGGATTGCTGAGCGCGGCCATGGTCTTGTACTCATCGCCGTGCGCGCGCATGTGCATGCGCAGGTTGGCGTCGCGCTGGAACCCCTTGCCGCACACCTGGCAGAAGTGCGTGTACCTTGCCAGCAGGTACGACGCCTCCAGCTCAACCACATCGTCGGCGGCGTCGCTGGTTGATGCAGCAGCCGCCGGGACGTCACCGGAGATTACCGCCGGGTGTGCGGCGGCGGCGCTCGTTGAGGCGCCGCCGCCGCTGAACATGGCCGCCGGCTCGTGGCCGAAAAACGGCAAGGTTTCTTCTCCATGCGCCGCCGCAAACATCTCCTGCTCGTTGCTGACCGCCGGGCCTGTATCGAAGGATAGCCGGTGCGCCACCGTGGACGCCGCTGCGGTTATCTCCTGCAGGACGGAGCACGCGCTGTGCGCCACCATGGCCGCGGTGTGGGTTGGGAGGAGAGACGACCATGGCGACCAGGGGCTCCACCTGCTGGACCTTGTCCCTCAACACGGCGACATGGTAGGCGATGGTGTTGGGGACGACGACGGCACTGGATGAGAGCTGGAGCATGCCGTGCTCGGCATCGGGGCCATGGAAGAATTGGGAGCTTTGTGGGTTACTAAGAGAGAAGCATGGATTCATGGCAAACTAGAATAGAGATCGAGCTAGGTTGAATGGCTGATCATCATTCTTAGGCTTTTCGATTCCAACACGTACAGCAGCAGCTATTCAAGTGGTGAAGGGACGGAGAGATCTGGATGGAGAATGCTCGATGCTTATAAATTTCCTCGTTTTGACGGATCAAAAGATGGAAAAAAAGAGAGAAGATGTTGATGCCAGGAAGATAAGTCAATGGATGAGGGGAGAGGTCGTGGGCCGGGGTATGGATGGCTTCCGCCCTGCTTCAGCCTCCCTCAAATGCTACCAGGCCAGATGGGGGTGCGCAGTTACATACTTCATAGTTTATATACCATTGCAAACTTCAACCTTTTAAATTGTTTATTTATTATCTGTTGTGTATAGGTCCTGCTGTATATGAAGCTGCGTTATGATATATAAGATTGTTAGATATGGAACTATTGCACTTTTTATAACGTATAGGATGATGCCACGAATCACTGGTGGACAACTGTTGACACACCTTAATTTGTTCTAATGCAAGGATACCAATGTTTTGTTGTCAACTGTACTCTCTCACAAGCAGACGAGCCTCTACGTTTCTAGAGTAATATCTTTGGCAGCTTATAGCTTTAAGAATTTGTGGAGTTGGAGCTTACGAGCGTACATCGATAATGTTTGGATAAAACATATTCTTCCATTTCAATCCAAAAGAGATACGTAAACCATTTTTACACAGAACGCTATAGCCTAAGCGTGCACAAAGTCAGAAATAAAAGCCTTCAATTCACTACCATAAAAAAAGGTTTGTAGGGGCGGTTATTAGAAACACATTTGTAAGAACGGACAGTCCACCCGCGCTCGCTTTCCGCAGCTAGAAATAGCGCGTTTGAGGGCGCAGGTGTTGAACCCGTGGCTAGAAATCAATTTGTAGGCGCGGGTCATGGTGACAACCGAGCCTACGAATTGATTTACAAAACAAAAAAAGGCGCCCGCTCGCCGCCACGGCCGCCCGCACGCGGCCGCCATACAAGTCGGGGAAAGAAGAGCTCGGCCGCCGTCGCTGCCAGCACCGCCCGCTGCTGCATCGCCTCCGCTCCCCGCGAAGGCCACCGCCGCTTCACGGCCGGGCCCCTGCACCCGCTCCACCGGCCGGCCATCGTTCCCACACTCATACTCCTTCCCACCACTCCTCCCGCCGCCTCCTCGTCCTCCACCACCTTCCCACCACACCTCCCGCCTCGCGCCATCCAGGGCCATGTGCTCGAGGAGGAGGACGCGAGCACCCGTCGAGTTATTGCAGGTGAGTCGCCAGCGTGCCAGTTGGTGGTCGTTACGGACCAGTTTCCGACCTCCAACCGAGTATAAAATGAACACAATAGAGTCACACACCATAGCTATAGGGCTTATTTCTAATCACTTTCACTAGTTTTGGTGTTTATTTGATTCCAGGAGACACATGACAAAAGTTGAGATGGAAAGCATATGGAATGACGTGTTCGGCCGAATCCCGAGATTTGACCGTACTCCATCCTAGAACCTGAGACTTGCCATGACATGAATATATGAAACCCAGCTGGACCCCGGGGCTTGGATGGGCTGCTACGGCTATCATCAACACAAACCTGGACGACCAGCGGCCCGAGTCCAACCCGACGAAGCCCACGAAGTCCACCGGAGGCCCCCTACTCAGCCCAATTCAAGAGCCAACCTACAAACCGATGTACAACCAACCTAGGAGCTGGACTAGCACATGGGGGGAGCAAAGGCGGTGCAGAGGTCGGTTCAGCCGAACACGCGGCGTTCAGCCGAACTCCTGCCTTCGCCCGAATCCCCTGATTCGGCCAGGGGGGGCACCGCCTCTGGCTCGCTTGCATGCCACTCTGCCTTTACCGTCCTTGCTCAACTATAAATAGAGGGCTCCGGCACCTGCACAAAACACACAAGAAGAGAAGAGTCCACTAGCAAAGCGCTGCCAGTCTATTACTTCGAAAATAGGGAGAGAGAGGAGAGGTGAGCGTGCCGGAGAGGAGCCGGAGTGTCGGCCCCTCTTCTCCACCTGTACCTCTACGGATGCGGCTCTGCTTCGAGTGACATTCGGGTCATGTCTGGTAACTCTTGTATCTCTTTCTGATTAATTGAGCATTCAGTTCTTACATCTATATACCTGTCTCATTCTTCGTTCAATGCTTTGTTGATTGGTATAACTGTATACTGGTTACTTAGCTTGGGTGCTTATCTTGCTATAGGAGATAAGTAGTTATTGACTAGTGTAGGAGTGGTTCCTAGACTTGCCAGTAACCTTAGTTTCTGCCCGTCGCAACGGAGGTGGTAGCCGTAAGGTGGTGACAGCCCTTCC
>OAMR01000196.1:782102-795445 GCA_900205405.1 Echinochloa crus-galli
AACAGCCCTGCTGCGCCGGCTCGCCGCCACGGCCGCCCGCACGCGGCCACCGCACGCGTGGCCCGGCAGCTCCGCCACGCCACCGTGCAACGAGGACGCCGCCTCCGCCGGTCGCTCACGCCCCATCCCCCGTGTCCGACCATGGGCTGTTGTGCAGTGGAGATGGGGAGAGAGAGATAGGAGGGGGAGAGAGAGAGAGAGACGAGTGGGAGAGAAAGAGAGGGGCCGGCGTGAAAGGATAAGGAGAGTGGGATGAGTAAAGGGTCAGCTTGATTTTTTTTGAAGCGTTGGAGCACTAGCTGCGGGTGAATGGAGCAGCCGTTGCAGCAAATGGAGCAGCGGGGGAGGCTGTTGTATTTCCAGGGGCGGGTCTGCCTGCCACCCGCCCTTGGAAATTGCCCCTATTAGTAGGGTCGGGTGACCCCTGGCCCGACTTAGCTGATGTATTTTTAAGCACGGGCCGAATGCTACATTACTGTTCTCGTTCTCTAGCAACGGCCCGGTTTCGCACCCGCGCTAGGCCGCTTCTACAAACTCTTTTTGTGGTAGTGATTGGAGACTCAAGACGAAGATGAGAGAAAACAAATTCTAATAGGGCGGTAGCGTGAACACAACGTACTATCCTTTTGTGTAATTTGGTGCGTGGTTAGGTTGTATCGAATTCCAATTTAGCTTTTTGACTCTTTGCCTCTCTTGTAAATACAGAAGCTAGCATTGTAACCATGATGGTACTATACCTCCGTTACAAATTACTATTTTTTATTAATTTTTACTCAAAACATTCATTCATCTTATTCAAAAATTTAGTCCAAACATATAGAATAATAAATTATGCTTATAATATTTTTATAATCAAATAAGTAACAAATAAAATTATAATACTGGCATATAATTTTTTAGTAAGATGAATGGTTAAATATTGTGAGAAAAAATGGATAATGAATAATAATTTAGAATGGTAGTAGATTACGAGGAAAAGAATTCGACCGAGGATCATCTTTGGCGCCCTCGGTAAATTGCTCGAGCGAAACTATTTTCCACCCAACTACCATAGCTCGTTTATTTTCAGGTGCCTGCCTATATGGTACGGTAGGCCTAGGGATAATTTTTTCTGTAATCATATTTTGTTCCCTGTCATCGAACCTTTTACTGCATAACTTTCTAGAGTTCTGCACTAGTCTTTATATTTTTAGGTAATGCAGCCTGTAACTATTATTCTCGACTAGAACACTACGCGCGCTATGCGCGCCCTATGAACAGAAAAATGAACGGAACACGATAAAAACTGATAGAAAATGTCAGAAGGATAGTTTCTTGGAGAAACATCATGAGCACTGTAATCGATAGAAAAACTGATAGAAAATGTCAGATCAATAGGAACCTCGAGAACTTTGCTATTATGAGACGCAACCCATTCTATCACAGCTGACATTGTAATCTACAAATACACGAAGAAATGAGTTGAGACTTTTAGCAAGTAGCAAGCAAGCTCCCACACCACATCAGCAGAAGTAACCGGTATTCTTTAGAAGGAAACTGGACACTAAAATGGTTCTCTATGCAGAAGAAAAGAGAACTAAAGCCACTCATGGTAGCACCATATATTGATATGGAATCGGAAGGTTGTCAGACAAATCTGATGATTTCCCCTAACTTTAAGAGCAAATTATTTATGTCCTCAAAGCTTTTCAAGTCTAAGGAGTTATTCAACTCAGGCTCTAGGGTTCTGTTTTGAAAACAAGCCACAATACCACATGGTGAAATGACCCCATCTAACTTAAGAGGCAATCCACATGAGCTCCACTTGATGTTAACTTATCATGTAAGCCTTGAGGGATATAAAGGTAGAAATAACGCCAGCTAAGGAGGTAGTAACACGTGAAACATACATAAGGCAACATGTCATATTTTACAGCAGAGAACAATACATACCAGCAGAAGCCACAACACCATGCTGAAATTTCCAGATCCATGATTGGTCACCAAGACAAAATATGCAGTGAACCAATTTTTTCACCGTCACTTGGGAAGTGGCAATGTAGATTGGCTGAGTAACTACCTCTCGCCCAATGATAGCAATGGAAGGAACTGTTAGAAGCCATGGTCCATCCCTGAGCAGTGATATTTCCAAAGGTTTGGTGCATAGCAAAACTAATGTTGCGGCTACCATAAGCTGCAATAAAGAAGGAAATTAATTTAGATCCTGTGTGTAGCTCATCTTTTACAAACTGACAGTCTTAGTTGTAAAGATGACAGTATATGGTGGGCAGCAAAGAAATGCTCCAAAGGGGTCAAGAAATGCTCCAAAAGGTGCTCCTAACTGCATCTGTATATAAACTACATCAGGAAATGATAAAAGGAATCGAAAATAATGGTAAAAATCCTGTCTAGCATATAATTCAGATAAAATATTTCCTACAAACCTTTCTAGCAAGATAACTATCTAGCCAATCAGTAACTGCAGCAGCAAGGAAGATGCCAGTTGTGGCTGTAGCTGCCCATGGCCCATCCATGTAGAAAGATGTTGGAAATAGAAATAATAACAGAGGCTAAAAATAAGAGAAATAAACCATTATGAATAAATATATCTGCAATCAGATTTACATTATGTGGTTAAACATAAGCACAAAACTAAACAAGTTGTAAATGCATATAACATAGTAGTGTCCAGCAAAAACAACAGAAGCATGTGTCTGAAGCAACAGTGCACGGTGCTGAAGCCTACCAACACAGAAGCAGGAGAAAAGACAGAGTTGCTCAAGGAGGTTTGTGGTCAACAAGTACAACTGCATGAAAATTAAGCTGTTGGGCCATTTAAGGAAAACAAACTATTCGACCGCCAGTAAGCAAACAAGGGCTGTTTTATTTACTTAGCGGCGACGGAGATGCCTTCCTCACCTCTCTTCCTCCTCCTTGGCAAGGCAGAGCACGAGCAGAGCTTGTTAATTGAATATTTATTCAGCTAGACACATATTTGCCTTTGAAGCATTCAAGCATCCATCCTTCATGCCTGTCTCTTATACACATCTAGATGTGTATAAGAGACAGTAACTTATCTGAACATTTTGAGAACACACACAGAGAATAATAATATGGCCTTATTCAATGCTAACATCTTTTGCACACTTGCAGTTGACCAAATCCACGTTTTTTGCATTTCAAAATAAAATCCATGTTTTTTGGATCAGGTAATTTTCATAGTTCTATCCAATGCCCTCTAATATCCTAGATGATAAAATCTATTAACCAGTGAATAACAACCTTAATTGCATAACATTAGACCAAATTAGAAAATGGAAAAGCTCGATGAAATGGTTGCTCACCAGTTCTGTCACTGAGATGCCTACTCATTGTCCCGCGTGCCCGCTAGTAAAGACAAATAATCAGTGGGGGCCGACGAGCATCCTGATGGCCACCAATGGCCGTGCCCGGCGCGCTTTCTTCGCCTTCGCCCCACTCGAGAGTTGGCTTGATCAAGCCAGCTCCGCTCTCGCCGGCAGCCTAGTCGAAGGCAAGATCATCTGCTCCAAGCCTTGCCACGGGCTAAACCTGATCAGCACCGGCAACGACGACTACCTATGCAACCCGGACGCTCAGATCCAGGAGAGGACAACCGCACAAGCACACATGTAGGACATGTAGGTAAGCACAACTAAACAAATCCACGGCTTCAGGAAGGAGAGAGGAGAAGAGCGTGGACGAGGGAGGAGCAGACCTTGCTGGCAGCCATCTAGGGAGCGATGCAGGCAGCGCCCAGCCTCCCGCAGTGTTGCTGGCCACTCTCCTGGTTCCGCTAAGCATGGCCTCCATGGAGAATGAAGAGGTGCGGACTTCTTCTGGGAGGAGGAGGAGCTGCTGAAGCGGGCTTCCCGTCCGATGCCGCCCACCGCGCGCCGCGCTGGCCGTCGAGGAGGTTTGGCCCCCCGCTGCCTACGTCACCACTGGAGAGAGCCGATCCACGCCGGGAGGGCCAACTCCGGCGGTCGCCCGCTAGAGACTTTGCGCGTCACAGGAGCGGTGGCAGGGAGGTGAGGATGCGGCGGGGCGGGACGCCGGAATGTCGGGAGGAGGGGCGCGGCCAGGAGGACGCCGCCGTCCCACGCTTGGCCGCCGTCGCTCCGGGCCGGAGTGGGAGCTGCGGAGCGGTGGGGGAGGCGGATGGGGAGGGGATGGGGCGGGAGCGGCAGAGGGGGAGGGAGTCGGAGCCGGGGGAGCGGCGACGGATACCTTGGCCTGCCTGCCGGGCCGCCCCGCGGCGAGGGGCAGGCGGAGGGGCGCGGGCGGCGAGGGGGGCGGCGAGGCGAAGGGGGCAGTCGCCCAGGGATCTGGCGGCGGCCGGAGGTGGGTGGATGCGGAGGGTGTTTCGGCGGTGGGGGTTGGGTGCCATCGAGTCACCTCGCAAGGGAGACGACGCGAGGGCGCGACTCCTCCTTTCTGTTAGAACTCCGATATCGCTATTTGTCAGACGCATATGCGTGGATTTGTTTAGCAGAAAGTTTATTGCACCTGGGTTCTCGTGCGCATAGTAATTAAGTTTCTTGGTTGTTTCAGCATGATCACCGTGTAAACAAATGCAATCATCAACTGCCCGGCGGCTTATATATGAACTCATAGGCTGTCAGTCGTTCAGTTCAGTCAGGTCGCACCTAGTGAGAGTGCGTAACTGCACTAACGATTACTACTACTCAATTGTGAACTCAACCCAGTCCTCGAGTGGCGATGGTGTAGGCACAGATTTGTGTTGACTCTGAAGTGTCTGTGGTAATCTCCCTTTTTTTTTACCCGCAAAAAAAAAACTAGAGAATGGGAGAAACAACCTCTTTTTTTTTATCTGCTTACGAGCTTGATTGAGTTGGTCAAGCTATACCAATTGTGCACCTCAGGTGTGTACCCACAAGATACGCACTGATTGGTCATGAGTTGATGAGGCGAAGTTGATTAATTTACAATCGACTTTATGAAACAAACCGCAAATGGTGGATTGCTTAAGGTACAGATTGAGGATCTTGAATTTTTTAGTTATTTATTATTGATATTGTCTTGGCTAAAATGATTTCCGAAACATGTTCTTGTAGCAGTAGTTATTTTACGTAGTAATTATGGTCTTATGCTTCTTTAGAGAGGATGTCTGAAGCAGAAATATATCATCCATTGTATTTAAAAAATAAGGGCTTTGATTAGCAGCAAATTATTATTAGTTATATGTTTGGTCATGTTTTCACGTGTGTGTTTTTAAGCTTGCACATGGGTATTTACGTTGATTGTTTCCACTACTATAAGATAAGTAATTCCACTACTAAGATAAGTTAAAAAAAGTTTCAATCGATATATAATGATGGATGGATATGGATGTTAGAAAATCTGAATTTCCTATCGGCTAAAATGTCAATATGAATATTCGTATTCATATCCGATTTTAATATGGATACTAAAATGGATGCATTCAAACATTTTTTTCCATTTTTATCTATCCAAATCTAGATCTATATTTGGAACGTATGTGGAATAGTACCCGGTGAAACCATATAAAACCTATATCTATGACTAATTACTATTGACCGACGATATTAAATTTTAGTTTACTAGTTGTGTACGCCATCTAAAATGTTTAGAAGTTATTTATATGACAATTGACCAGTAATATTCACTACAACGAACTATTTATTATGTGACATAACCATAATGTCACGGATTGCTGAAAAAATATCACAAATGATGCGTCTGCGACGATTTAAATTTTCGTGGTGGAATGGGCGTTATTAATTCAAGAAGATGATGTTTCTTAATAAACGTCATGATCCGTGACGTATCATGACTGTCACGGAATAGCCCGAGGCCCATATAGCCCAGCCCATAGCCCAGTTTTAGCGACGAAATTAAACGTCACGGATTCTGCTGACTAGGACGTGACGTGGATGATGATGTGGCTGCCTATGTGTACGATGACATGGCAGCCTACATGAACGATGACGTGGCTGCTTACCCTGATGACATGGACGCTGACGTGGACAACGACATGGCAGCTGACTTTTGCTTTGACTTTTCGGTCATGAGCCATTTATTAATGGGCCAATTTGTCTAATGGGCCGATTTTATAGAAAGACTAAATTTCAATTTCAAAATTATTTTAGAAAATAAAAATTTAAGCCCATAAACATTATAGCAACGGCCCATAAAAATTCTGGACCTAAATCATTTCAGACCACCAAAAATTCAGAAGCCACAGATCCAAAAATTGAGTAGCAATAATTACAACATAATTACAACATCAATACAGGTTTTTTTAACATACACAACCAATCCATCAGGCGCCATACAATATCTCAAATAATATAAAAGAAACCCAACCAATCAAGCGCCATACATAAATACATAGGTTTTTTTGACATGCACTTGTCAACCACAAGGCATAGAAACCCAACTTTGTAATCAAACTGAACTGCTACAATTGTGCGTGCATGGAAGTTCTTGAATCAGTGCCTCAACTTCTTCTCTCTGCATAAAAAGGACACTTCAAATTCATCGGATTATGTCACAAAATAATTAACAGGTAGAGTGCCTTCAAGGGCATCTAATCAGTTAACATTAACATGTACCACACTATCAAGTTCTATATGGCACTCGAACATAGGGAATCTGATTGACTATCAAAATGTTCATGTTCATTTCTATTCTAATAGAATATATAGATTAAATGGCCTCTGTCAAATGAAGAAGATGCCACTAGGATAGCAGGAAAACAACAATGACATGCAACACCACATATAACGACACACTAGCTTCTAAAAACTGTTAGAACCAATATATTCTTTCTTTCAAAATTAGGAAGAATATCACTAATATGAAATTGTCAATTTGCTTACTTGCACAACTACCATGAAATTGTCCATATGCATATATCCATGACAGGGTCAGTGAACAACTACCATGTTCCCTCACAGGAGATATTAATTACTTTTTGATAAGGAAAAATAATGCTATGACCATTCTAAACTAGCTGCATATCAATTATTCAGAAGTGTATACAGCTCACAAGAATCAGCATTAATCTAGAACCAGGAAACAAACCTACCAAGAACTGCAAGCTAACTAGTAACCAAGCAGATATCTAGAGCGCCACATTGTGCCCAGTACCAAACCATGGTGTATATATTTCCAAACGGTGGTGTGTTTAATTACAAATGATGGTGTACTTACATTCCCAAACCATGGTGCCGTTTATGTTTCCAACTCATGGTATCTCCTCCCTAATCATACTTATAGATGGCAAAGATAATATGGAAACAGAATAGAAATCACTACACGAAAGCTAAGGATCACCTCCGTTGTATTGCAAGCAGAGTCCATTGTATTCCTACTTGCTGCACACTGAAGAAATTCCCCTCTTCAGTTCATCACTATGCATACAACAAACAAAGAATCATGACAATATTCCAAAAAAGATGACACACAAGGAATCATGTATATTTCAATTACACAAAAGATATAATAGGAAGATAATTCATGTATTAAGCAATTGCTCCTTTTAGTTATATACTTGGATGAGGCATATGTTAATGGATACAGACATCATGATCTACACTTATAAGCAAGCTGTACTACTACACTAACCAGCAAATTGAGTTCAGCACAGATATTTTACTACTACAGACCAAGAAAGCACAGATCCAGCAGTTCTGGCTGTTGGCAAACTCGTGAGAACAACGACCTAGGTACCAATTCCTACTGCTACTAGCACCAAATCCCAAATTCCACAATCACAAAAGCAAAAGAAGGGCTCACCCATCTCAGGCTCCCAATTGCACACCAGATCCGTCGAGTTGAAGCTTCGCCGGTGCCCTCCCCTGCGCACACAGAGAGAGAACAGTAGGAGAAAGGCGAATTCCCGAAACCCTCAAGTGGATTTCAAGAGGAGCAGGAGGAGAAAGGCGGCCTCACCGTCGGTGTCGAGGATCATCTCCCTGCGCTGGCGGAGCCGCTCGCAGGGAGTTGACCGACGCCGTCGCCGCGGCGTGCTTCTCCTTGAGCTCCGCCACGGACGCCATCGGTGCCGTCGGCTAGCCTCGCCGGGATTCACGCGACGGCGGGGTGGGGGCCTCCGGAGCGGCGGCGGGGGGGAGTCCTCGTTTTTAACTCCCGTGTCAAACTTTTCGGACAGGGAAGCTAAGAAGCAAGTGGGACGGCCCATTCACAGTGATCAACGCTGCATCTCATGGGGCCGTCACCCTGCAAAGCAAGGATGGAAACACCTTCAAGGTCAACGGGCAGTGGTTGAAAATATTCCTAGAGCCCGAGCCGCCTCCGCTCGACAACTTAGATGTTGTCGAGTTCGTAGAGCTCTAGACCCTGTCCGTAAAATCCCGGCCCGAGTCCATCATCTCCAAATCATTCCAGGCCAAAACCTCCCAAAAGTCCAAAAGCCACCCTGATCCAAGTCATCCCACGAAGAAATCTTCGAGCCAAAGACCGAGCCGAACACCTGGGAGCCCTGGTTCCAGTTCGGGCGAACTGGCCCAGTTCGGCCGAACCCATTGGTTCGGGCGAACTGGCCTCCCAGGCCCCAGGAGCGGATATGCTCGCCTAGATGTATCTGCAGTTGAAGATATCCTGATCCACGCGAGGGAAACGTCGGAAATCCTGTTTTTCGTTCGTGGAAAACCCCGATAAAAGAAGAGACTTTCTGTCGAATTTTTCCATCTCATCTAAAGCCATCTCCTAGCCCCCAACACCTCCAACACAGCCATCATGGCCTCTTCCTCCTTCAAGGGTTCAAGCCTCGCTGACCGGAACGGCGGATCCTCTCATGAGCACGCCTTCCGCATCTCCGAAGTCGACGCAGCGGGTGAAGGATCGCGGGGGAGGACACCTACATGTACCTCCTCGCAGCGTCCCAACTATCCTCACCGTACCAAGGTCAGCGAGCTGCTGGCCCCGATGAGAGGGATTAAGAAGCCGCCACGTTCACCATCGCCAAGGCCGACCGTGGGCGAATTGCGCCCAAGATCGGTATCCTCATCAAGGGTACCGGACTTTGGCTTGCTGCTCAAGGGCAAGGCCGAAGCCATGCCCGACGACGCTCCACAAGACCCGCCTCGCTTCATCATAAAGGGGGAGTGCAAGCTGGGTGGTGGATACGGCAAGGTTTTGGTCCCGGCACTCAACCGGGATGAGCTGGGGCTGACGGACTCGTCCCAGTCTAGTCCACCACGGCGCCACCCAAGGGTGCGGCGCCACCGACAGCCCCCAGCCATCAAAGGGTTGCCCGGGGACATGGAGTTCTCCGACGAGGGAGAACGGCGAAGAAGAGGAGGAGAAGCCGCCTACTGTAGAGAGCCTGAAGGCAGACTTGGCGGTGGCGCAGTAGAAGATCAACCACCTCGACGAGAAGGTGGCGGAGGGCGAGCTTGCGCGCATGGAGTGGGAGGACAAGATGGAACTCCTCCGCAAGGCCCTGTGTGCGAAGCTCAAGAGGCTGTTCAAAGCCACGGGACACGAGGATCTCTATGGACCGCCTTCAGAGTAGTGTCCCGCGGTCGTCCGTTGTTAGATAGAGCACCACTAGTTTAGTTAGTTTTGTTTGCTATTTGTTTGATTTATTTTATTTAGATTCATGTTTAGGGTGCTCTGAATTTCATTTCCCTACCAATTATTTGTTTCCAAATTTAGTTCGATGAATAAATAAAAGTTTAGAATTGAGTGCAAAGAATAAATCCACGTCCCGGATGGTGCACTTGAGCCATCTGGGGTATGCCCTGTCTAACAGAGAGTTGCACGAGTACAAGAAACGACACAGGAGCACCAGGGGACGGGGGACGGACACCGGGGCCAGTTCGGCCGAACCAGGTGGTTCGGGCGAACTGGGCAGTTCGGTCGAACCAGCCCGGTTGCCCCCTCTCGCGCACCGACACGTTGGTTTGCACCTCCTCCCATCTGTTTATTTTTCCTGTGTTGTCACGTTTCGAAATTTGAAAGTATGAGCATCATTAACACGAAACGAAACTTGGTTATCTTTCATTGGTTATCTTTTATCTCATGATGATCTTGCCTAATGTTTATTTTCGAACCTAGTATCCAGTGCCTGTGGACGAAATCATTATTTTAGGACCCCCCTTATCTAAGTTGTTGACAATTGTGATATGAATCGATAAAACAAACCACCTGTTCATGCTTACATTCGAGAGAATTTAATTTTGAAAATATAACTCTATCCCTTCATCCTGTCCACAAATACTACATATATGCTTGAGAGTTTACTCCTGAAGCCTGTCTTGCCTAGTACAATGTCTTGTCGAATTTTGAGTCCCCAGAGCGATCACACTGTCTTAGTTCGGTTGCAAGCAAATCTATCATCGGAGTATAGTGGAAGTCTTCATGCCTCGATGATACCCTGAAAAAAAAAGAGTGAGAAAAAGCAAATAAAGGACTCATGAAAGTCCCAATCAAAAAAAAAATCCCCAAGAGGGGAGAAGAGAAAAAGAAAAGGGGTCACGAGGCTAAAGACCGATATGAACTCCTCATCTTGAACTTGCAATCCGACCGAGGATAATGGTGAGAAACTCCGGGAACCAATCTTCGGCTCGACAAAAATACATGACTTGACACGGCCACACGGTCATCACTTGAGAGACATAGAAAAATACAAAAGAAAGTGAGTGTGAGGGAGAAGCTCCAGAGAGCTGAGTGTTAGGGATGAAGGGACAAGAGTCATTTATTTGTGAAAAACAAGAAAACCCCGAATGCAGGTTGAACAGGAGGATTTTGTTGTAAGAATCGTTCCGGTTGTCAACCGCCCAAGATCCACGGGATAGCCACTACAAATTCACAGGTATGAGAGAAAAGTTTGATATACTCATTATGCAAGTATTCATGTTATGAAAGAACCCTTACTTTGATCTTGCTCCTGTTTTAATTTCTTTACTCGGGACGAGCAAAGATCTAAGTCTGGGGGAGCTTGTTCGCGGTCGTTACAGACCGATTTCCGACATCCAACCAAGTATAAAATGAACATAACAGAGACACACACCATAGCTATAGGGCTTACTACTAACCATTTCCACAAGTTTTGGTGATTGTCCTCTGTGCAGGTACAAAATGGAGAAACACGGCATATAGGGGTCGGAAATGACCGAAAAGAAGAAGTGAGAAAAGGCAAATAAAGGGCTCATGAAAGACCCAATGAAAAAAAAATCCCAAAAGGGGAGAAGAGAAAAGGAAAGGGGTCACGAGGCTGAAGACCAATACGAAACTCCTCATCCTTAGCTTGCAATCCGACCGAAAGGCAATGGTGAGACGCTCCGGGAACCAATCTTCGGCTCGATCGGCCGAATGACACGTTCGGCCGGTTACCCTCCTCAGCCGTACGAGCCAGCGGGAGCCGTCCACGTCACCTGACAACTGTGCAAGCCACGCAGTATTCCCGCCAACTCAGCTCGGAGCATCGACACGTCATCCTGGGCCCACGAAACAAGTTCCACCTCACCAGAAGCCAGCCTAGGAGGTCCACTACATAGAGGCGGTGCTGGGGGGCAGGCCTGGGCCTCCAGCCCAGTTCGGCCGAACTGGGGGCTTCGGCCGAACCGCCCCCAGCAGGCAAACCGACCCCAGGAGCTGCCCCCAGCCCTTGGATGCAGAGGCGGTGGATCCTCTGGTTCGGCCGAACGGGCAGTTCGGCCGAACCAGGATCTTTGGCCGAATCAGGGGAACCGACCCCTAGTTGCCTTGGCCGCTGCTCCACTCCACCGTCCTTCTCTGGCTATAAATAGAAGGCCCCTGCACCTGCATCAAACACACAACACAAGAGAGAAGTGAGCGTTGCGAAGTCCCGCCACTTGTATCAGTAGACTAGGGAGAGAGGAGAGGTGAGCGTCCGGGAGAGGAACCGGAGTGTCGGCCCCTCTTCTAGTTGTACCTCTACGGATGCGACTTCACTTCGAGTAACATCCGGGGCATGTCTGGTACTCCTTGTATCTCTCTCTGATTAGTTGAGCATTCAGTTCTTACTTACTTTACTTGCATCGTTTTTCGTTCAATGCTTAGTGGTATAGTATAATTGTATACTAGCTGCTTAGCTTGTTTGCTTATCTGTCTGTAGTAGATAAGTATTAGTCGACTAGTTTAGGCGTGGTGCCTGTACTTGAGACTAGCTCAGAATCCGCCCGTCGCAACGGAGGTGGTAGCCGTAAGGTGGTGACAGCCCTTCCGGTCTCTGTAGTCCATCACGTTAGTTCCGGTGTCTTAGGACCCAAGGTTTAGGGTAACTGGCACCCCTTCTCATCCCTTTTTGTGTGTCAGAGGCTCTATAGTCCCGAAGCAAGTAACCGTTCGTATCCTCTGAATTGCTCTGTAGTCGGAAGAATACTCTTACCAGACCTGTACCCTCTCTAACCTCCTACCCTTTCTCTTCTCTCCTTGTTGTTGTCACCCACCTCATCCATTCCATTTCATCCACTTCATTCACTCCATTCCATCCAACTCATCTACCTAGGACAACTTAGTTTAGATTCAGACCACTTCTCGTTCTCCGTGGAAATCGATACCTGGAATACTCCCGGTGAAAGCTACATCGGTATCCGTCCGCTTGCGGATTTATCTGTAGGCCGTAAGGAGTGCCAACACCCATTGTGATTCTTCCTATGCATCTCATGAATCATCTCATGTAAAACGACCACCCCTTCCATGATATTTCTTCATGGCAAGAAGGCTGTCTGGGTAGGACTAATAACTTTTTGAGCTACCACTGAAATTCTATTTGTTGCCACATTTGTAAATATCTTGAAGCTTACATTAAGCAAACATATAGGTCTGTATTGTTGTATTTTAGAAGCTTCCTTACACTTTGGTAGCAAAATAATGGTACCAAAATTCAGACTAAAAATAGGCAAATTTCCATTATGGAATTCCTAAAACAGAAGCATCAAGTCATTCATTATAAAATCTCAAGAAGCTTGATAGAATTCGATTGGGAAACCATCAGGCCCAGTGGCTTTATTATGTTCAATCTAAAAAATCGCCTCTTTTACTTCTTGTTGAGAAAACATCGACAAGAGCGCCTCATTTTCAGTTGCAGAGACCTGAGGAATATCCTCAATTTGAGTCTCATCTAACCGGAAGTCATTTCCTTCCGGAGGACCGAATAAGCCCTTATAATAGGTAGTGATATATTTTTTCAACTCGTCATCACCACTATAGCAATCATTTGTCCAGTGCACCAATATTTTTTGCTCTTACTATAGGATGTACTCGTCCAAGGAGGTGAAAAGCTTTTGTCACAGCATAGCAGTACTATGTTATCTCAGATGTTCACAGAGGAGATGTGTATAAGAGACAGCCTCTAATTAGGAATT
>OAMR01000196.1:796224-815618 GCA_900205405.1 Echinochloa crus-galli
CCATCTACCTAGGACAACTTTGTTTAGAATCAGTCCACTTCTCGTTCTCCGTGGAAATCTGGAATACTCCCGGTGAAAGCTACATCGGTATCCGTCCGCTTGCGGATTTATCTGTAGGCCGTAAGGAGTGCCAACACCACATTATGGAGCGTTCAGAACAAAGGTCTGGCAATATGGAGATGCTAAGAAATTTAGCAAGACCATCTACCTAGGACAACTTAGTTTAGGATTAGTACACTTCTTGTTCCCCGTGGAAATCGATACCTTGGAATACTCCCGGGTGAAAGCTACATCGGTATCCGTCCGCTTGCGGATTTATCTGTAGGCCGTAAGGAGTGCCAACAATGGGCGCCGAGTCGCGCGATGAGTCGCGAGCGTGACCGGTCGTCAGATAGAGTTTACGTATTTTATGAGAGGAAAAACACACACAAAGAAACTTTGTCATATAATCTATGTATAGGTTGATAACCAAACTAATATAGATTGTGTCATACTTTTTTAGCAGGATTTTTTTCAAGTGAGCTTCTTCTCTGTTGTTTAACAAGCTGGCTCCAATAAGCTCAGGTTCATCGCCTTGAGAGTGAACAACCCGCAATTATGCTAGTCAATTTGAAAACATGAGACATGTAAATTGATATTTAGTTATATTAAGCGTGAGTTTAAAATATAGAAAATCACATATTGATAGCCATATTCATGAAAACGTGCCAGGAGAGCAGCGAGGCAAAACCTTTAGATCTAGAGCAAGATTTACTCGGGGCTTGTGCCGACAAGAAAAGACCTTGCTAGCGCCGGAGACGCAAATTGGCTCGCTCGGGCCGGCAAGCGCCTCGTTGCGCGCGTTGGCGAGGCAAGGAAAGCCTTCACGAGGAACCAAACTGCCGCTAGTTGCTAGACATGGTGTATACAGAATGACAGTAATAGATTAGATGGTGGTTCTATCACATTGGTTGTGAGTTGATACTATTGGACTATACAAGTTGACATCACATGGACTTAAGTCTACACTATTGGACTACATAGTTTGCCATGAAAAAAATGATCTAAACAAGTTGATGCAGTTACATTATATAGCTAGGCGACATAGCTTTTCATCCGTCTATGTATGAATTATCTTATCTTCTTTCTTTTCATCTAACACGTTTTCATCTATTGATTGACAAATGAATAAATAAAACTCAGTAACAATTTATTTATGGTAGTTCTCTACACCCTATTGTTGTATTGTTGACACCACTAACAAACTCCAATTTCTGTCACAATTGCATCGCCCCAAAGAAAATTGCCACCATGGATTGATAGTATAAAAGTGGTAAATTGATACTGTAATACTAAATCTGTCGCAATCTATATGGAGTTCTAGTGAACATAATTATGCTATACTTCATAGCCTATGACACCCCCAAATCTATGCAAATTCACCACGGAAAATCGTGAAATTTTGCCAAACCCACCACAATTGTGAATCAAAACACTGCTTCATCCACGAACCGATGAAATGCACAGAAAATACATCATCCCCTTCCCCTGTGGCTGCCTTCGCCTCTTCTCTTCACCCTACAGTTCACGATAATGCACAGAAAACACATCATCCTCTTCCCACATGGTCGCCTCCGGCCACCTCTTCCCATCACCCACGAGACGACAAAAATGTACGGAAAACAAATTCTCCTCTGCTCCTATGGCCGCATCCACCTCTTCCTGCACGAGGAGCAGCCCTTGACCGTTGAACCCCCGTTGTTCCGTCGCAGTATTCCCCCCAAATCCCTCTTGACCACGGCCGGTGCATGGGTGCTCAGGATATCAAAAAACACATCAAGAGGAGGGGGAGCCGGGTGCGCGGGTACTCACATTGGTGGGCGCCGCCAGTCCGCCCCGATGCGTCCTTGCTCTGCTGGGCAGCGACCTCCGCCACCGGCGAAGGAATCTCCGCCAACGATGTCGCCTCCATCTCCCTGGCTTGTCTGTTTCCAGAAAGGAAAAAGTCCTTTAGGCGTCCCTCAACTATTTCCTAAGTCCGACATTCATCCCTTATCTCTAAAATCGGATATTTTTGGTCCCTCAACTCTTAAAACCGGTTGTTTTTTATCCTTAAACGGTTTTGAGGGTGGTTTTGGAGGGGGTAAATTCAGCTCCGGTTGAGAGTTTGAGGGCGTAAAATGTTTTTTTTCTGGAAAAAGGTTATGCAAATATTTTTAAGAAATATTATTAAAAATACCAAAGTTTAGTTTAATCTTATAAATTTCAAGAAAAAATGTTTTAGATCGAAAGAATATGAAACTAGTTTTATATCTTTCCTGAAATTAGGTTTTTTAGACCACGGTATACATGGAAATTAGTATGGCTCCAAACTAGGCATCAAAAGAAAAACATGATTTTAGAGAAAAATTAGAAGTACTTTCATATTTTCTAGTCTAAAACAAAAATTTTATAACTTTTTAAGATTAAATCATATTTTAGAATTTTTTTATATTTTTTTATGAAAAAAATATTTGCATGACATTTTTTCAGAAAAAGACTATTTTACACCCTCGAACTCTCAATAAAAGTCCAATTTCCCCGTCCAAAACCACCCTCAAAACCGTTGAAGATGAAAAACAACCGGTTTTCAGAATTGAGGAACCAAAAGCATTCAATTTTAGAGATGAGGAATGAAAGTTGGACTTAGACAATAGTTGAGGGACGCCTAAAAGACTTTTTCCTTTCAGAAAAAAGCGAAAAGGCCTCGATGGTTTGGGAAAGGAACGGTTGGGTCTATATAGGCCGGAAGGGATGAAGCCCATGGGTGCGGGGTAGCGCAATGGGTCACGAGCGCGACTAGTCGCCGGTTAGAGTTAACGAAAAAAAAGGTTTAAATGGAATCAGGCTGTGCCGCTGTGGGCTAGCGCCTAGCAACCTGTTGGGATCACCGAGCTTGTTGAGCCCATGGATCGAGCTATGCTGGGTTCTGGCTAAGGTCTTGTTTAGTTCCCAAATTTGGTGTGTTGGGAGTTTGGGGTCTCTTCGTAATTATTGCGCCACTGTAGTATTTCATTTGTATGTGTGAAAAATTGTCCAAAAATGATTAATTAGGCTCAAAATGTTCGTCTCCTAGAGTACAACAAAATTGTGCAATTAGTTTTTGATTTCGTCTACATTTAGTACTCCATGTATGTTATGATATTTTTTTAGAAAAGGGAATATATTGATATTCCAGCCTCTGTATCCAAAAGATGAATACCGCTATCATTATTACACAAAGGAAAAAGCTCCATTCCTATTAGCACACAGATCTAGGAAAAAAGAAGCAGAAAAAAGTACAACCATCATTAGCTCTAAACTACCAACACCAAAAAGATCTATCCAAACCATACGTCATGACATATCTTTTACGACCAAAAGCACATAGCTAACGGTGGTGTTTCATGCACCTAACCCTGAATCCACTTAGAGTTGTCACCAACAAGCCCGTCGTCTTCATCCGGATCCAATTAACCAGCCTTAAGAATCGTTGGCACAATCAACCGGTGTAGAACTGGATCATAGATGAATAAGATCAAGCCTGGTGTCTTAATGAACGAACATCACCATGTCCAGTATACTAATCGTTGTGTAACCTTGACCAAGAATGGACCCAGTGGACTCGCCATCCATTTCCTCGCCACAGTGCTTGTAGTCGTCGCAGCATAACAGAGCATGAAATTCCACAACGACGCCTCCAAGGAGGGAAGCGACGCCCATAGCGCCGCCGTCGCCTGACCCGAAGACCAAGGCTTTACACCCAGGAAAGTATGCAGAGAAGCCGCCGCTGCTATCATCGCCCGTCAATCCGTGCGAGGTGAAGAAACACCCCCTGCGCGACGAGCGCAACACTTTCATTGCACGAAATCCGGTGAACGGAGGGGATCCCCCACTCACCGCCGCCAGCCAGGATGCCCCCGATTGTGGCTGCACGGCGACGTCGCGGATCCGGGGACGGCCGGTAGCAACAACCAGTGGCCCCAACGGCGCGGGGAAGTCAATGGTGGTAGCGGTGGCGACCAGGGCGATGAGCGAAGAGGACCAAGACGACCGACGAGGAACGGCCGCATATGGTGCCGACGCAGGCGATGAACCACCATGAAAAAAAATAGATCTAGGGTTGGTAGCGGTGCTGCAGGTGGATGAGTGACCAGAGGGATGGAAGGGAGAGAGGAAGGAGGGGGCCGCCACCGTCACGAACCGACGGCGGCGGCCGACGCAGGTTGGAGGAGGTCTCCGGCGGCGGTGGGGCGTCGCCCCTCGTGTCGCCTCGGGCGACGCGAGGGGAGGGGTTTCGCGGGGGGGTTCCGGCAGCGGTGAGATTAAACCATATTACGACATTTTAATGTGATGGAAAATCTTTTTTTTATAGTGAATTTAGGAGTTGATTTTTGGAACTAAATAAGGCCTAAATCGAGCCGGGCCGAGATGTTTAGTGACATTGCCGCCTAATTTAGAGACGAAACGGTCCACGGTTCACGGACTCAGCACCATACACCAGTCTGCACAAAGCCACAAACTCTCTGCTACGGTTCTAACCCACCTGTCATGTTCCTCATTCGTTCATCTCCGATTTTGCAGTACACCGAAATCCCAATCGGCGCCGCCGCGATGCGCCTCGGCCGCCGGGCATCTCCCCCCTCGTCCGCAGCAGCAGCATTACCACCACCACGTCGGCCGCGTACTCACCACCGGTGGTGCTGAGCGTCGGCCACGCGCGGCGCGAGCGGCGGCGCTTCACGGAAGCGGACGTGGCGGCGGTCAGCGGCGACCGCAACCCGGCGCACCTGGACGACGCCGCCCGGGAGCCGGACGGGTTCCGTCGCGGCCGCAGCGTGGCAAGGTGATACCTGCCTCCTCCCTCTTTGCCTGATTGAAACTTGATCCAAAACTAATGATCGATTGCACTGCGCAGTGTCAAGTTCGCAACCAAATGCATCGCTGGCGAAGAGGGGGAAGCCATGGCTCTCCTGCGGTCCTGCCCCAAGACAAAGGAATTAGGAAGCAATGCTCGCTTACTAGGGTCCAACGATAGCCGTGTTGATGCGGACCTCATATGTTCCTTGGGCTAAATTGTTTGATGGGCTGCATATGAGGGAGTTTATGCCCATGTAGGCGAATCCGTTCATAATTCCCCCAACTAGCCGCGCGTGTTGGCAAGAAAGGATAAGGAAATGAAAAAAAAGGAAAGAGAGGAAAAGGAAATGGATTATAATGTGCTTGGCAGTCTAAGATGGTGGCGCTGCTGAAACAATGAAACAATAGGCGAAGCGTGGGTCATTGGTTAAATCGCGGGTGAAAAAAGTTTTGAATTTTGGGGAGAAATCACTCTCTAGTGTCGAAAAATCGGTCTCATTTCTCTTTTGTCAAACTTTTAGCATGGTAAATGGGTCCTCTGTGAGAGAGAGGGAGATCTAATGTTGATTATAATTATTTTCAATTTTAATTCTCTAGTTTAGATGAAACCTTTGACGAAGAAACGAAGATCCATAGTGGCGATACTTATGTACACAGCTTCGAACTTCGACCTCACCAGACTATGGATCTTACCAAGGAAGACATTAACTTACGCCGTAAGGCATGATGGAACCCGGTGCTGGGAGGCCACTATGTATCTTAAAATTATCATTGTTAGTCAATAAATTTATGTTATATCAGATTTATTGTAACCTAGACTTCTTAAATGAAGTAAAAGGGCTCCTGTTTTAATTTTCAAAAAAAATCTTTGCTATTTTAATACTTTTCTAATATAAGCGCAGAAGCACAGTAGTCAAATATTCACATTGTAAATAAGGATAAACGAGAATGAGAAAAATCTATTTATTTTTGTTTTCATGTGTATATAGAGCAAGCAGTATGCTAGCGACAAAATTATGGCTAGCATTCAAAGTCAAAATGAGTAAAATTTTATAAAACAATCAAATCCATATGCATCACAAGCAAACATATCAGACATAATAAAAGCACACATTTTCCTTTCGTTAAACTACGGTGGAACCTGGATTCGACAGAGGTTACCTGTATATATGTAAACATGTTTCGTGGGAAAAAGAATGGAATTTATACTAACGCGCACACACAATTCCTCTCCTCAAGCTACGCAAACACATAGAATTCATGTTTAGTGATCCTTTGTGACATCATATATAAAGCGCAAAATGCCGATAGATAAAAGCATGAAAGTGAAGAAAAAACTTACAAGGAATGGATGACCCAAACGTGTGGGTTAGGATCGATCAAAATGCCTATAAATAAAAAAATTATAAAAGAAAAAGGGAAAACAGAAAGAGAAAAATGACAACACCCAGAAAAGGAAAGTAACACGGTAGCATTAGCCAAACAGACACTCTTGCACTTCCTTCCTCCTATATACGGAGTAACATTACAGGAACAAAATAATTTATTATCAGGAAGACTCCTCTCTCCGCCTTCCTTCCTCCCTAGAAATCCAAACGCCGATGCAAATGCTGCTCCACGCCAGCTCCGCATTCACCCTCGCGCTACCCCCGCGCCTCGCCGCTGCCCCATCGTCCGCTTCGCTGAGGAGATCGGGGGCAGCACGGGCCTCTCCGGCGCCGGCGCATTCCGGGTGCGCCGCAGCTTCCAGGACCCGGAGGGTGCTTCGCGCCGCGCCGAGGCCCCCCATGGCGACGGGGGAGAAGGGCACCGGCGCTGACGTCGGTGTCGCCGAGGTCACGCAGGTGCGGCCACTGCTCCCCGTCCTCACATCATCCCTGTAATTCTGGGAGTCGGTGCAATTGTCGCTTGGGCCCCTCAGTTGTGAAAAAAATACTCGATTGTCCCTATCGATTTAGATGTGGGCCCCTGTGGCCCGCATGTCAGTCACACGATGCGCCCCTTGGATGGAATGGCTGCTATCATTTTCACATCAACCCCTGGGTTCTTCACTTCTTCAGGTGCTGCAAACTGTAGCAAGGCCTATGGCGTTGATCTGTTGAACCCACCTGGCAGTGAAGATACATACAGATACAGCAAGCACTTGCTGTAATTGAAATTCTTAACAGGATTTAACGAAATATTTGTTTTCAGGCAATTTTCTACAAAGAGTACTCCTTATAGTTGTTCCTATATTCATGAAATATTATATTATATTACAATCCAAAAGCATTTGTCAAATTTCCACATTCGAGATCATGCCATTATCTGACATAACACGTTGTAGCAGAACACAGCTATAAAACAACCGGCGATCAGGCCCACTGTGAAAGAGATACCTGTAGCACCATCTTGTAAAGAATTTCCAGCTATTTTATTTGTTTTTATACCATGTTTCTGAGCCGTTCTTACTCTAACCATGATGTTGCTTCTGCAGTTCTTATCAGATGCGAGAGCTTACTGGGTCACAAGCTCCCTGATTGCCTGGGATGTCGGTGATCAAGAAACATCCCTGTACTTGTATGCAAGCAGGAGTGCTACAATGTGCATGTCGCATGGGGTTATTGAAGGTAGCTGTACTAACTATAGACTATTGGACTTTTTCACCTATTGATTATGATAATAGGGGGTTAACAGTCTAATGTGTGTCATGACTCTTGCTGATTTGGCAGGTTATGATTCCAAAGTTCAGCTGCAACCGGAACATGGCGGACTTCCAGCCAGTGTACGAGTATCATTGAGTTACTGTAATTATCTTTATTCTGCATTACATTTTTATGTCTGTTCATCTTTGTATTTTATTTCAAGTTGCACTCTGATGTTAGACTACCAACACATGCTTTAGGTGACCGAGAAATTCCCTTTTATCAGCTGCTATAGAGCCTTCAGAGTTCCAAGCTCCGTTGATGTTGCCAGCCTTGTGAAATGCCAACTGGCTATCGCTTCTTTTGATGGTAATCTTTATACCAGGTTGCTTTTCCTTAGGGCAGGTACATTGCTGTCAACAGTCTGATAGATTGTCTCATGTAGTGCCACTTCAGATTTTTGCTGATGTGGAGGAGGGAGGGCGAGGTGAGAGGAGGTCGTTGTTTTGCGAAACAACTGCCTCATGAGTTAAATTTTAGGACTACGAGACAACTTCATCATTGTATGAGTTGCTGTTGCCATGCAAAGAATCATATTTATTTTTTCACCCATAAATTAAGGGATGTTGTATTACTACGAGACAACTAAAACAACAACCTATTATACATGTTGTCTGATAAGTCGTGTTAGGATTATGTGTCACTGCATGAGACCGCCTATTAGACGACACAAATGTACTTGCCCTTAAAGACCTCTGGACAAATGGTTCATGAGGACAATATGTATTGTTACAAGCAGCTCACGGGACAAACAAAGATGTTACTGGATTGCAACTACCTGGTGTATTGGATGACAAGTTTGCCTACACTGGACCACTTGGCGCAGTTTTCAGTGAGGAAGCTGTGAGTCTGTATCTATGGGCTCCTACAGCACAGGTTCTGGATTGTGAAATCCTTTCAAGCATCATAACTATTATCATTAGTTCTGTATGTTTCCTACTTCTGCTAAAATTATATCAATATTGCTGCAGGATGTGACTGTGAACTTCTATGATGGTCCAGTGGGGCCTTTACTGGAGACGGTGCAACTAAATGAGTCAACTGGTGTTTGGAGTGTTACTGGTCCAAAAAACTGGGAGAACCGGTATTATCTGTATGAAGTCACAGTCTATCATCCAGCTACATCACAAGTTGAGAAATGTTTAGCTGATGATCCTTATGCTAGAGGGTAAGTCGATTCCTTCATAATATAATACTAGCCATACAGAAAGTGGAAGAGATAAAAAAGTATCTTGTTTTGTCTAGGCTTTCTGCAAATGGAACACGGACTTGGTTGGTTGACATTAATAGTGAAACATTGAAGCCACCTTCGTGGGATGAATTGGTGGCTGAGAAGCCAAAGCTGGACTCCTTTTCTGACATAAGCATATACGAATTGCATATTCGTGATTTCAGGTTAGCTGTTCCATGTGGCTGTAACTTTGGTAGATTTTGTGCATGCTCATTTATATAAATTTATCACTATGTTTTCTGTCATTTTCATTTACAGTGCCCATGATAGCACAGTGGACTGTGATTCAAGAGGAGGATTCTCTGCATTTACATGTCAGGTTGTTAACAGTTGATTTACTAGAAAAGTGATATATTTCATGACCTTATTTCATCAACAGGCATCTTATCTGCATTCTGCAACTGACGATGCAGGATACAGCAGGGATACATCACCTAAGGAAACTGTCTGATGCCGGTTTGACTCATGTGCATTTGTTGCCAAGCTTTCAGTTTGGAGGTGTTGATGACATTAAGAACAATTGGAAATGTGTTGGTAAAAACTCATTCTTTATGTATGTTTTACCAGACAAAAATATTTACTTCATGCTTAAAATGATAATGTCATTTTGTAACTTACATGTTTTTTATTTACTTTGAGATTCTACAACACTCATGAAAAGAGTCTAAACTTTCAATCTGATATAGAATATATATCAGGAATACGTAAACATCACAAAGTTTATGTTTCCAGGTATTGACATATCTTTAGATGTAGTTTCAGCCTGTCAATTTTCTTATTTGGCAGATAGCTTTCAGTAAGTTATTAATTGATTAAACTAAACTCCGGCACTTCCATCTTATGTGACTTTAGTTAATTCATTTTATTATTCCTTCTTGAGTAACTAGGGGACTTCATCTACTCTGGCAGATGAGGATGAACTGTCAAAACTCCCTCCAGGGTCAGATTTACAACAAGATGCAGTTGTAGCTATTCAGGAAGAGGACCCTTATAATTGGGGGTATTCATCTTTTGCTTCTTTGTTTCATTTTCCTGTCAAAGATGCACAATATAATGATGTGTCATATACTATTCTAACACATGGTCACATGCAACCAAAGGTATAACCCTGTGCTTTGGGGGGTTCCGAAAGGAAGCTATGCAAGTAACCCAGATGGTTCAAATCGTATTATTGAATACCGACAGATGGTCCAGGTGTGCTTTTGTTTTTAACCCTGATTTTTCAGTCATAAATGTAGCACCCAGCCTGTTGCCATCGTGTAATTAGCTGAGTAGCAAGTGTCCTTAATTTTGCCGGCTCTGTGCAGTATGACAGTTACTTTTCTGATAAATTTTTACTGCAGGCCCTGAATCGCTTAGGGCTTCGTGTTGTCATGGACGTTGTATACAATCATTTATACTCAAGTGGCCCTTCTGCCATCACTTCCGTGCTTGACAAGGTTGCCTCAGTTTTTAGTTATATTCTTTCTTTATAACCATTCCAAGTAAGAAACTATTGCTGGATGTTTATTCTATGTACTTACTGAAGTCCTTTCTTGTTTTCTAAGAAACGCCAGTTATTGAATTGAATGCCCCTTGACTTCTTTGTTCCTTAGCCAATAAAATGTTTGCAGCTCCAAATATGTACACTTGCTGATTTAATTCAAAGTCCTTTATCTATTTCTGGACTGAAATATCATCTCTGCTTATTTCTTTGATGTTCCATATGCGTTCTAATCTATCTTATTGCGTGGACTGGATGTTTACAGGTTGTACCTGGATACTACCTTAGAAGAGATACTAATGGTCAGATTGAGAACAGTGCGGCCGTGAACAATACAGCAAGTGAGCATTTCATGGTTGATAGATTAATTGTGGATGACCTTCTGAATTGGGCAGTAAATTACAAAGTGAGTTGTTACATTACCATTATTGGCATTGCATGACTGCTTTATGATTCTTTCAAGACTTAATGGTTCCATCAGAGACTACATGTAGATAAAATCACAAGAAAATATGCTAATGACGACAGGTTCCTTTTTCGTTAAACCTTTTTCATGTTGGTGGCTGCATGTCTTTTGATATCTTAATTTATTGTGCTCCATTATTTATGATCTTATAACTGTTACCGTAGGTTGACGGGTTCAGATTTGATCTTATGGGGCACATCATGAAAAAGACAATGGTAAGTAAACACACCTTCAGGCCAAATTGGATAACATGACAATTATGGTGGTTAAAAACATAATGTCTTTTTATTTGATCCCCATATTACACCGTAGTACAAGTACTGCATTAATCTTTTGTCATATTTGTCTGGTTAAGAGTTTTAATTCAATGCCAAAGGTGTTCTTTAGCTGCTCCAAAATTTAAACATACTAGTTTCCTTCCAACCTCTGTTTGGGCATATTAGCTCCCCTGGAATGCTTGATCTAGTCGAATTTAGTAATCGTTTTGTAATCTCACCTCATTCTGTATCTGCAAGGTATATTTCAGAAAAAAATAGAGAGCAAGTCTTAATTTGCATGCTCTGTATTTGGTTGCTGAATTTTATGCCTTCTCATGGCTTTAGGTGGTGGATATATTTAGCCTTAGGGCATTTAGTGATCTATGTTTAGCATGGCAGTTAATTTGGAGAACACTTCTTTTTAGTAGTTAGCCAAGTTGAACAATTAGTCTATGGAATGTTAATACCCAAAAGCTAAACTATGCAACAGTGTGGAAATTTGGCTTTTCAGTTTTTATGTGTGGCTTTCTGATTACTCCACCACCGCTGGAAAGAAAATAGCAAATTGATCTGAAAAAAGGTCGCCCTGTGGTGTTCAGGAAACCAAAATTTATTAAGCTGTTTGCTTCATGTGGTGATATTATTGAACGTAATTGTTGTGACTGATTGAATTTCCCCTTTTTCTTCATAATGATGAATACAGATGAGAGCAAAATCTGCTCTTCAGAGCCTTACCATGGATGAACATGGAGTGGATGGTTCAAAGATATACTTGTAAGAACTCGGATTTCTCAGTTTCAGAGCAACCTGTTTTCATAGTTTTGGCACACTCTCACTGTGTATTAAACTGATAAGGCATTGGCATTGGGACAGGTATGGTGAAGGATGGGACTTTGGTGAAGTCGCACAAAATAAACGTGGGATAAATGGATCCCAACTTAATATGAGTGGAACAGGGATTGGTAGGTAAGTCTAATTTGAACAAACCCGGTATGCGAAATATTTTAATTCCTACATGCAAACTATTCGGTCTTGTTGGACCTGCAGAACTAATTGTTAGTCTATACTTTTTTGCAATCAACAACTGGAATACAACGGGGGGCTTTTGCCCCATGGTTCCGGTTCAAAAAAAAAAACAACTGGAATACAAAGAAAAATTAAAGTCTCAACTATTTCAAAGAACATCATAGTGAAGTGATGTAGTTAATCACCAGTGCTGGAAACTTTCTTTTGGTGTTACCTGTGCAGTTACTTTCCTTTTTTCTGTACAATTTAACAATATCCAATACCACTACCATATTTGCAGTTTCAATGATAGAATCCGTGATGCTATTATCGGGGGAAGTCCATTTGGTAATCCACTACAGCAAGGTTTTTCTACCGGTCTATTCTTAGAGGTAATCTTTGTGTCCTTTATCTCTGTATCCTTTCCGATAATATCAGGTACTGTTTGACATTTTTGTAACAAGCCGCTGCTTTTATATTCCTGACTGAATTACATTGCAGTTACGGGTCATACTTTCTAAAATACAGTACTTGGACCAAGATGTGTTTTGAATTTTAAAATTTTACCTGAAGACGATGAAAAGCATCATAATCCACTTGGCAGTGTTGAACAGGGCGTCTCATTTGATATCCCTTAGTTAGTAGTCATTCCTTATTCCAGAAGTTGTGCAACTCTCTGCAGTTATGTTCATTTTCTGAAAATTGCAAATCTTTCACACACATCAAGGATTACCTGTAGCTTCCTGAAGTTGCCTATGAATTCCTGTTTCCAGCCATAAAACTCTGTTAAGGTCAATTACTCATTTGTCCTTATATGTCACCCATGGATTGTGTACAAATTTCCCCACTTAAGTGATAATATTGCCCCTGTCTCTCTTATGTTTGCTTAGAGCCACCTAACCAACCCCAGCTAGAGGCCCGTTCACCACCTTAAGTGACTTTTATCACAAATTCTCTTATGTTTGCCTAGAGCCACCTAACCAACCCCAGCTAGAGGCCCGTTCACCACCTTAAGTGACTTTTATCACAAATTCTCTTATGTTTGCCTAGAGCCACCTAACCAACCCCAGCTAGAGGCCCGTTCACCACCTTAAGTGACTTTTATCACAAATTCTCTTATGTTTGCTTAGAGCCACCTAACCAACCCCAGCTAGAGGCCCGTTCACCACCTTAAGTGACTTTTATCACAAATTCTCTTATGTTTGCTTAGAGCCACCTAACCAACCCCAGCTAGAGGCCCGTTCACCACCTTAAGTGACTTTTATCACAAATTCTCTTATGTTTGCTTAGAGCCACCTAACCAACCCCAGCTAGAGGCCCGTTCACCACCTTAAGTGACTTTTATCACAAATTCTCTTATGTTTGCTTAGAGCCACCTAACCAACCCCAGCTAGAGGCCCGTTCACCACCTTAAGTGACTTTTATCACAAATTCTCTTATGTTTGCTTAGAGCCACCTAACCAACCCCAGCTAGAGGCCCGTTCACCACCTTAAGTGACTTTTATCACAAATTCTCTTATGTTTGCTTCAATTAATTATATGCAAGTCTCTTCGTACAACTAAGTAATTATCTTGATTTCTCCCATGTAGTCTCTTCTGTTTCCAGGAAGCCAGAACAAACAGGGTTTTTGTTTTCCTTTATAAGAAGGATTTGCAAATTTGCCCATGAACACACTCTTGTATCAGCAGATGAACTTTAAATTTGTTTTATATGAGCTGTCACCATGAGCCTATTATGGAACTTTCCTATGTTCACAGCACATAATTTGTTCTTGCTTGCAAGTTCACCATGTGGGAACCATATTCTTACAAATAAGCATATCCTTGTTGATTTCATTTTCCTTTGCAGATTGGATTAGCTGGTAATCTGAAGGATTATGTACTAATATCTCATACTGGAGAACCTAAGAAAGGATCCGAAATTTGCACTTTCGATGGATCACCAGTTGGCTATACCTCATCCCCTATAGAAATAGTAAATTTTCTGAACATTCCAAAAACAAGCTAAATAGTATGTACATTGTCAAAGCTCACATGCTGGACAAGATTAATATGTTTTCTGATTTGCATGGGCTGATTGGATAAGTTATTTTCTTTGTCTTGCTTATTAAATTCTTGTACAAATTAATTACTGAAATACACCATGTTTCTTATATTTCAGATCAACTATGCTTCTGCTCATGACAATGAAACACTATTTGATATTATTAGTCTAAAGGTATGGAGTATATCATGATGCCCAGACACTTGACTTCTCTTACATTTTTTTATCCATTATCAGTCCGCTAATCGATCATTTCTTTTTCTTTCTACTAAAGCGAAATATGTCACTTTGTTGGCTCCTAGCAGCATTTTATACTTTGGACATTATTTTTTATATTGATAAATTAAGAATCATTCGAGTGGCTATATAGTATTGCAAAACCAGTTTTACTTTTACTCTAATTCAAGTAGTATCTGGTACTCTCTGAAGTTTTTCTTTGGTTTGCTTGTGCAGACCCCAATGAGCCTCTCAATTGATGAGAGATGCAGGATAAATCATTTGTCCTCAAGCATGATTGGATTATCCCAGGTGCTTATAGAAGTTTTCATTGACTATTTGTTTTTCATATTATTATATGAGTTGACAACCCAGATCATGAGTTTGCACTAAAATAATGTTCTTGGTAAAATGTGTGTCCTGGCATGTCAGACCTAGCAAGTTTAGTGGTAGTCACCAGTCGGATCAGCTCAACCTTAAAGTTGCTTGACCTAGCAGGTTTCTCATTTTGCTATCTATGTCTACTTCCAGGGAATACCATTTTTCCATGCTGGTGATGAGATACTGCGATCTAAGTCGCTTGATCGAGATTCATATAACTCTGGTGATTGGTTTAACAAGTAATGTGCTGCCCTTTTGACCTTGATGAAAACAATTCCCATTAACAAGAAAAGTTGGAATTGCTTTAAAGGAAGCCAAAGTTATTCAATAACTTTGAATAATTGTTTGTTACAACTCTAACTTCTGAATTCTTATCCTATATGAATAACAGTTTTAAGTTGAGTAAAAGTTCCCCAAGCATATTTGAAAGCAAGGCAGGGTAAATGTTCTGTTTTCTTCATTGTGTGCAGGCTTGATTTTACCTATGAAACAAACAATTGGGGTGTTGGGCTTCCACCAAGGGAGAAAAATGAAGGGAGTTGGCCTTTGTAAATTCTGAATCCTCCTTGCAGTTCATATGTCATTCCCTCAGTTTATTGCAGCTGCCGAGAACACTTGCTCATTCTTTGTTGTATATTGTAGTAAAGAATTCAGTGATCATTTTATTGTATAATCGGGAACTTTTCAGGATGAAACCAAGATTAGAGAACCCATCATTCAAACCTGCAAAAGATCACATTCTCACTGCCTTAGACAATTTTGTTGACATCCTGAAGATCAGATACTCGTCGCCGCTCTTTCGTCTAACCACAGCAAGTGACATTGAGGTACACAGATTCTTTGTGCCAACAAGTTAATGTGAACTTTGATCAGACTGCTGTAGTGATATCATTTAGATGATCACCTTTTTTGTTTCTTGAAAGGAAAGCATACAGTGCTTTTCTGGAACTTTTTATCGTCAATAGGACACAAATGTATGTTAAACTAACCCTGCAGCTGAAAAGGAATAATTGCATGAAAAATAGAATGAAGAATGAAAGCATTAAAATTGCGTGGGAATAATAGATTGATTAATCATTTAATCTAGAGACAGGGGTTACATATATATATGGGTGAGGAGATCTTGAGGCTTATGGAAACAGAACCAAACAAGATCTCCTCATATCTCTAGAGAATCAATCAGGAGGGGCTGGCTGGCATTACACGCCTGGGCCCAAGCCCATACACCCCACAAGTCCACAACACATACAGTACTTCTAACAAAGAATAATCCTGCTGTGGTATTTGTGGATCCACCTACAAGTACAACAGGTGTACATGTACTAGAAGAAAGCAACTGCTCCAAAAACAAACAACTCCTTGTTTAGGGATTTTTTAGTTGTTATATTTGATCTCCTGTGCTTTATTCACAGCTGACTGTATTCCTCTCTTATTTCAGAAACGGGTTCACTTTCACAACACAGGCCCGTCCTTGGTTCCAGGAGTTATTGTCATGAGCATTGAAGATGCACTGAATGATATGCATGAGATATCTCTGTTAGATAAAAAGTAAGCAGAAATGTTGTAATTAGATTGCAGTATTTGGAAACATATGATTGTTTATTGGCTGAAAATTTGAAAAACAGTTCAAGTTTTTTTTTCTTTTGGCCTCTGCAATTCTGTATATATGTTGTAAGGATCATTTGATGTTCTCTTCAGGAAGCTAACTACATGCCCCTTCCTGCAGCTTCTCTTGTGTTGTTATAGTCTTCAATGCATGTCCGAACGAAGTATCTATAGATATCCCTGCTCTTGCATCAATGAGGCTTCAGTTGCATCCTGTGCAGGTAACTAACTGTTCTTTGTTGTTTATGCTGTGCCAATAATCCTCTCCCCAGCAAATGCATGTGTCTGAAGCATTGTTCTCTCCAGTCCTGAAACCTGGTAGTGCGCTTAGGAAGTGAAATTTTGTAGTATGTTGAATACAAAGCGGTTGTTTTTGGCGTTTCCAGTGCCCGCTTGCTTGCATTACACTTTGCATATCTGTTAGTCCCTGTAAAAATTTGAACATCTGAACACTGTTCTACCTGCAATTGTATGGCATAATTTCTGATTTGAGGGGGGAAACAACTTTGTACATAGTTAAGAGCTTCAGGGTAGACACCAATGAGTCGTGAATCCAAACCGCTACAACCGGGAGGTAATGTGAATAACTGATGGCTATTGCAATTTGATTCAGGTGAATTCATTAGATGCATTAGTCCGACAATCTGCATTCGAAGCCACCACAGGTCGATTCACTGTGCCAAGAAGAACAACAGCAGTGTTCATTGAACCCAGGTGCTGATGCCTTTTGCAAACAACTGCATTTCGCCATCAAAGAAAATGAGTGAAGAATAGGAATCCTTACGTATGTATACATAAAGAGATGGATAGAAGTTAAGGGGGGCTGTCTTGGCTACTTTATAAGTAAAGTGCCAAGGTTGCCAATGCTTGGCTTTGATGTTTGTAGATTATTATCAAAGCAAAATGTATTGAAATGTATGGTTTGGAAAATAAATAGAAGACCTTGATTTCTCATATTTTCTCACTCAATATGTGGATGTGATCCGTTTGATTTTGATCCAATTGATATAGCACCCTACACTGCTCGATATGTGGCATAGAGAGTGATAAACAAATGATGTTAAAGTGTACCATAATCAGAATATACAGAAAAAAAACATTTTATGATATCGTTGAACCACCCCTTCCCATCAACAGTATGTATATTGGATATATGAAATCTAAGTGGTGTGTCTTGCATTTTGTGCACGTCAACATCATACTGCTTCTACTTGTCTGATTTCACGCTTGAGCCTTAGAAGCACTAAAGGCTACTCCATCCGTTCCAAAATGTAGTCCATTCGTTTCGAAATGTAGGTTGTTTGACTCTTTTCATCATAAGTTTGGCCGCTCGTCTTATTTAAAATTTTGTGAAAATATAGGTGGAAAAAGTCAAACGACCTACATTTTGGAATGAAGGGAGTATTTCTGTAGTACTTTTTGAGCCTTAAAGCACTAAAGGCTATTTCTATAGGAATTTTTGAGGAAATATCTAGTATATCGCTCTAAAAACTGCAGTTTATTGCCAACATATGAAGGAATAATCTCCAGAGTCTCATCTTCCTGTGACCAATAGATAATTTTCACTCTTGTCACCAACGGGCAGAAAGTGACGTAGGTGCTGTAGCAGGTGAATTTGCTCCTGGCATCGTCGTAGGTTGCACTAAAAAAGTTCAATGTTACTGCCTAAATTTTGGTTAAAGTTCATAAAGTTTAAATCATGACATACGTACACACGTCTTATAAAAGCAAAAGGAGAGAATAGTTTATACCATTGCAAATTTTAACCTTTTTAATTGTTTATCTGTTGTATAGGTACTGCTGTATATGAAGCTGCTATATAAGATTGATAGATATGGAATTATTGCATTATTATAACTTAGGATGCCACGGATCGCTGGATACATCGAAAATGTTTGGATAATATATCTTGCTTCCATTTCAATCCAAAAGAGATGCTTAAACCATGTTTATGAATTAATTAAATATTTATATAGTTATTGAAACCTTTCATTTATTTTTATATAATTAATTGTTGGAATATTTATAAATATTTTATTTTAACCAGTTATCTTTGTGTTAATTGTACATAGAATGTTGACTTTTAGAATAAATTTTAAATGCTTGAATGTCTTTATTTCAGGATGCAGAGGGTGCGTATGTAAAGTGTATTTACATGTCGCACAGGTACTACCGCAGAGAGAAAGAGGAAATTATTATACTCCTCCAATTCTAAGCGTCTATTAGATATAAATGGCCCCAAATCTCAATCGTGTTGCAGTGATGCTGCTTAAAAGGAGCCATAACCTGCGTGTTGAACATCTGAAAGGATCAACACGAAGCCTAAAGGGGGGTGAATAGGCGTTCCTGAAATTTATCAAAAACAACTCCACGAAATATCAAATTTACCGGAATATTCGGTAGCCACCGGAAATTTCCGCTGAAGCACCGAAAATTTCCGATCACTACCGGAAATTTACGGTAATGATAGAGCAGCACAATTCAAGACAAATTCCTTTGCAAAGACAACAATCTATATGAATCAATATGTTTTAGATAGTGATATAAAACTTTTAGAACCTTTTATACAACTAGCAACTTCACCAAAAGATAGATCGAGACAATACAAGCAATAAAGCACTAGAACAAGATGAACAACAAGAACAAGATGAACAACAACGAGAGACATAAGATTTAATCCGAAGTTCACTCCACAAAAGGAGCTACGTCTCCGTTGAGGGCCTATGAAAGACGGGCTTATTCACTTCAAGCCACTTTCCTCCGCTTAGTCACCACAAAGGAGCTAAGCTTACTTACTATGAAATCCACGAAGGATGGGGTAATACAAACTTCTAAGGCGGATCCACAAGCTTGCTTGGATGCTCTTGGTGACGCCTAACCGTCTAAGGGATGAATCCCCGAGAGTAACAAACAAGATCACCGAGAACCACGAACTTGATAATCAAAAGAGGGAGAGGATGAAGCTTGGATCACTTAACTCAAGTCCCTCGACCAACACACCACAACACACTTGGAAATCGAAGCAAGGAGTGGTGGGAGAGCTCTTGGAGGCTTTGGAGAAGCTAGGGTTGAAAGTGCATCTAGGCTCTCCCCTAGTGGGTTTTGGTTGAATGATGACAAATGTAATCAAAGAGCTAATGGTTTGATTGAGTTCATGGACAGGTC
>OAMR01000196.1:823211-857692 GCA_900205405.1 Echinochloa crus-galli
ATGGTAAAGGAAATTCTGAATATAAACTCTTTGCCGTTGTAAAAAGGAATCGAATCAATCGTACAACAAACCGGCCCCGTGCCAACATCGAGTCCTTTAGTCGAGTCGTCGAGTTCTTCGAGAGGAGTCATCGATCCGTCGACCTCCGTAAGTACCGGCAACCTTGTATCATGCTTAGTATCATGCGGTGGATTTAAGCTTTGATGCAAGTAGTCTTGTTACCATGCTTAGTATCATCCGGTGGATTTAAGTTGTGGTTTCAAGAAGGTTCCTCTGTTAGGTCATGAGCCATGCGGTGGGCTAAGATCTAGTATGGACCAAGTTATCGGCTCTGTTAGATTTCGGCAAGATCTAGCAGATTCATTAAGTTACCCCGTGTTGCTCCTTTTTTACTATGTGCTTAATTCATGCAACACACCTTTGCCCAATCTAGATCGGCTAGAATCGGCTCTGCTTTACGGTGCGACGACTTATCCCCTCATAGCCGAATCCGAAACCGATCTAGGTTGCTACGTGTCGCGGGTTCAAGCTTGTCGGCATCGTGTAGATCTTGACAGAACCGGGTATCATGCGGTAGATGCAGGTTTTTGGGTCGTCTTAGAGCTAATCATCCGGTGGATTAGAATTCGATTCGATCTGATAGATTTACCTTTACCGATTAGGCTTGTTCCTTCGCCATGGACCCCGATTCGGCTAAATAGCCGTATTCGGCAGTGCTCTCACGAGTGAACTTGTGTTCGTGGGTTTGCATTGGACAATGAATGCTTTTAGCCTTTCACGATTAGATTGTATCATGCGGTGGATTAATCTAATCTGATTAGTGGCGTGGTTACAAACAAGTCGTATCATGCGGTGGATTAACTTGTTTTGTTATCATGCTTGACGGGTGCTGCTTTCGGCCTATGCATTCTTGTTTTCAATGTAAATTCGTGACTGTGTTGTGGGTTCGTAACTAAACATTGAGTGCTTTTAGCTTTTCATGATTAGATTGTATCATGCGGTGGATTAATCTAATCTGATTAGTGGCGTGGTTACAAACAAGTCGTATCATGCGGTGGATTAACTTGTTTTGTTATCATGCTTGACGGGTGCTGCTTTCGGCCTATGCATTCTTGTTTTCAATGTAAATTCGTGACTGTGTTGTGGGTTCGTAACTAAACATTGAGTGCTTTTAGCTTTTCATGATTAGATTGTATCATGCGGTGGATTAATCTAATCTGATTAGTGGCGTGGTTACAAACAAGTCGTATCATGCGGTGGATTAACTTGTTTTGTTATCATGCTTGACGGGTGCTGCTTTCGGCCTATGCATTCTTGTTTTCAATGTAAATTCGTGACTGTGTTGTGGGTTCGTAACTAAACATTGAGTGCTTTTAGCTTTTCATGATTAGATTGTATCATGCGGTGGATTGATCTAATCTGATTGGTGGTGTGGCTTCAAACGAGTTGTATCATGCGGTGGATTAACTCGTTCGTTGTCATGCCTGACGGGTGCTGCTTTCGGCCTATGCATTCTTGTTTTCAATGTAAATTCGTGACTGTGTTGTGGGTTCGTAACTAAACATTGAGTGCTTTTAGCTTTTCATGATTAGATTGTATCATGCGGTGGATTAATCTAATCTGATTAGTGGCGTGGTTACAAACAAGTCGTATCATGCGGTGGATTAACTTGTTTTGTTATCATGCTTGACGGGTGCTGCTTTCGGCCTATGCATTCTTGTTTTCAATGTAAATTCGTGACTGTGTTGTGGGTTCGTAACTAAACATTGAGTGCTTTTAGCTTTTCATGATTAGATTGTATCATGCGGTGGATTAATCTAATCTGATTAGTGGCGTGGTTACAAACAAGTCGTATCATGCGGTGGATTAACTTGTTTTGTTATCATGCTTGACGGGTGCTGCTTTCGGCCTATGCATTCTTGTTTTCAATGTAAATTCGTGACTGTGTTGTGGGTTCGTAACTAAACATTGAGTGCTTTTAGCTTTTCATGATTAGATTGTATCATGCGGTGGATTAATCTAATCTGATTAGTGGCGTGGTTACAAACAAGTCGTATCATGCGGTGGATTAACTTGTTTTGTTATCATGCTTGACGGGTGCTGCTTTCGGCCTATGCATTCTTGTTTTCAATGTAAATTCGTGACTGTGTTGTGGGTTCGTAACTAAACATTGAGTGCTTTTAGCTTTTCATGATTAGATTGTATCATGCGGTGGATTAATCTAATCTGATTAGTGGCGTGGTTACAAACAAGTCGTATCATGCGGTGGATTAACTTGTTTTGTTATCATGCTTGACGGGTGCTGCTTTCGGCCTATGCATTCTTTGTTTACTGCGAATTTATGATCATGTTTCACCCTTTTATATCATGCTCTGTTTCTCGTTAATCGGCTATGAGTACGTGTTCATTCGGTTGAAAGCCGATCTTTCGTCATGCTTACGTCACGCATTCGGCAGTGCGCTCCTTGCGTGCCTTGCCGATTGCCGAATGAGGTTTTAACTGCCGACAGATAGCTTCCCTGTAGCTATATGTCTCTCAAGATTGGCTTCAACGCCGCAAACATGGAACTGTCTGGTCTCACCCGGCACGTTCCAGGTTTTAATCTAAACGTTTTTATCCCTTTGTTAGTTTTCAGGCAAACTGACTGGCACGCTTCCGGATTCGAAAGCCCGGGCCACGTTTGAAGCCAGCTTTGTTCGGCTTGCTGTGTGCTTGGCGTGAGGTGCGGATTTTACGTCAACACACTTTTTGGCACGCCCGGTGGGACACACACAAGTTTTCAAGATGCCTGAGTTGAGCGACATCATGGATGTCACTTTGGAAGAATTGTCTGAAGAGCATCAACAGATGGTAAAGGCTGCTGCTAGTCAATTCATTAACAAATGTTTACTGTCTTTCGCCAAGAACAGGAGTGGTGCACCTTTTCTCAAGTCCGATCTGCCAAGAGTTCTCCTTCCTGGGCAATCTGATCTTACTGAAGAAGAAGAGAGGGAGAGATTCTCGGGCTTGTTATACAAAGCTTTGGGAGAGACAATGACCAATCACAATGCTGCGTTCTTAAACAGTTTTCGGCATACAATGATAAGCATTTTTGGTCAGCATGTGGATAAACCCTTTGAGCAGACACATGGGCAATTGGGTGGCCCGACATACTTCAATGTTCAAGCACCAGTTCAGAAACCACATGGTAAAGGAAATGCTGATGAAACTGGAGGTTCTGGTGTTAAAGATATAAATGGACAACCGATTCGGCAAGATCCTCAGCTTGCACTGCCGAAAACTCGCACATACGGTGATATGGCATTCGGCACCACAGGGAATCCGCCTGCTTCTGCTTACAAGATATCTCCCTTGAACAACAGACTGCAGAGGGATTTATATGGAAACGGATATTCAGAGTTTATGGATTACAATGCTATCGACGCCCTCCCGAATCCTGGGTACGTTGGTACTGCAGGCATGCTTGCTGGGAGACCAGGGAATCAAGACACCAGTATTGACCTCATGGTGCAAAAAATGACCGATGTATTGCAAAATCAATTCGGTCTGAAGCCTAAAAATCAGGGATACATGTACTCGTCTCCTTTCCCTGAATGGTACCAAAGGGTATCATTGCCGAATAGAGTCAAGGTGCCTACAGAGTTTACTAAATTTTCAGGACAAGATGATACAAGTACTGTGGAACATATAGCTCGATATCTGATGCAGCTTGGAGAGGCTTCGGCAGATGAGGCTTTCAGAATTAGATACTTTCCTTTGTCACTGACGGGTTCAGCTTTTACGTGGTTTGCTTCTTTGCCTGCTCAGTCGATCTGTACTTGGAAGGACCTGGAACAGAAATTCCATGCTCATTATTACATTGGCAGTACCGAGAAAAAGTTGGTTGATTTGACCAGCTTAAGGCAGAGGAATAATGAAACACCTACAGAGTTCCTCAGGAGGTTTAGGGAAACTAAGAGTATGTGCTTTTCTCTGAACATACCTGATGACCAGCTGGCTGGTATGGCTGTAGCTGGCATGCTGCCTGCCATTCGGGAGAAGCTGTTCGGGATGGAGTTTGATGATTTGGGCCAGTTGTCGCACAGATTGGCCTTGATGAGTAACCAGGCGTATGGTTTCAAGAAAGATGTCAGATTTGCTAAAAATAATGATGTAGCTGACATCTATAACCAATTCCTTGAAAGAGCAGATCAAGAAGATGAGTATGAAGATAGCGAGGAAATAGCTGCAGCAGAGATAGTGTGGAGCAAAGAACCAGTTACAATGACTCAAAGATGGATCAAACAGATGAAAGGAACATATGATTTTGATGTGACTAAGGCAGACAAATTGTTTGAGTTCCTGGTGAAAGAAGGCCGAATCAAATTGCCAGAGGGGCATTCTATGCTTCGGCCCGATGGAGTGAAAGATAAGAGGTACTGTGGGTTTCATGATAGAAATTCTCATTCCATTAATGAATGCAGAGTCTTTAGGATGAAGATTCAGAAAGCTATCCAGGAAGGACATTTGAAATTCGACAACAAAATGAAACTGGACAGTAACCCTTTCCCTCAGAATATGATCGGGTTCTCGGTTAATATGGTAAATGCTGTTCCATCTGGAGAAAAGGGAAGATTGAAAGTTTTAACCTCAAAGAAGGCAAAGCAGGATGGTTCAGTTGATCCTACTCGGCAGATCACAATGGAACAAATTCGCCGGAAAAATCTTCGGTTCCCGAATAGCCGATTTGAAGTGGGCGAATCCTTTAAACCTAGAGTTACTACACGTATTCTCCTCAACAAATGGCAGCGTCAGCAAGAAAAAGAGCGTTTTCAAAGGCGTGAATACGAGGAGGAGAAAAGAAGGCGCGAAGAAGAAAGGTTTGAGGAAGAACAAGAAGAGTATGCTCGAGAGCAGGAACGAGCGCATTGGGGGTGTGCATTCTTCAGACACTGTTGGAACGAAGGTTTAAAGCTGCCTACAAAGAATAACTGTCCTGAGTGCAATAATGGGTATGTCGAACATAGGCAAAATGTTGCCAATCGCCGATCTGTCCATGAAAGAATTGGTAGGGTGCATCTTAGTGATGATCGGCGTTTTGATGATCAACCAAGAAAGAGACATGCTGATTGCAGATGGATTGATCATGAGGAAGAAGACCGTGAGTATGTTTGGCAAAAAGGACAGTGGTGTCCACCTGGTTTAAGAAGGAGTCAGAAGAGAAGAGTTCAACGCCTGAGGAATCAAGAATTAAAGCAAGCAAGGCCTAGGATGAAATCGATATGGCTCCCAAAAGACAGGCCTGACGAACATGGTCATTCGGCTCCTACATGTATGGTATGTTTTCTGCCGAATGAATTTATGGCTCCAGCTGATCAAATTGTACAGGAAGAAATATTGCCCGATATAAATGATGCCGAACAATTTGGGTTAATGGCACAATTGATGTTGAACAAACAAGCTGTTTTTGAGAAGCCAACCCAGAATCGGCACATGAAGCCACTGTACTTGAAGGGATATGTTAATGGCAAACCATTGACCAAGATGTTTGTCGATGGAGGAGCTGCTGTCAATGTAATGCCATATACCACATTCAGGAAGCTTGGTATGGGTCTTAGAGATTTGACACCAACGAGCATAATTCTAAATGATTTTGCTGGAAATCCTTCGGACACCAAGGGATGCGTACATGTTGATCTGATGATTGGGTCCAAGACTCTGCTTACGACTTTCTTTGTCATTGAGGGCAAAGGGGCATATAGCTTGCTGCTTGGAAGAGATTGGATTCATGCAAATTGTTGTATTCCATCTACTATGCATCAACAGCTTATTCAGTGGATAGATGATGAGGTGGAGATTGTCCAAGCAGATGATTCAATAAGCGTGGCAAATATGGAACCAGCTTTCTGGGAATATCAAGGCATAGATTGTTTCTCAGGCAAAGACTGGGGAGAAGGTCCTGTGGCACCAGCCAGCAGTGATCAACAGCCGATCGAAGCAGTCGGCTCTCATAGTAATTTTTGATGGAAAATCCAATTGATGGAACTGATGGAAAATTAGGACGTGGATTTGTGTCGGCCGATAAATTAGAAGAAGTGGACATTGGAGATGGTGACAAGCCAAGGCCGACATTTATCAGTGCTAACTTGGATTCGGTTTTCAAAGAAAAGTTGGTAACATTGTTAAAGGAATACAAGGACTGCTTTGCTTGGGATTATTCGGAGATGCCTGGTCTAGACCGTTCTATTGTTGAGCATCGGTTGCCAATCAAACCTGGATACAGACCTTACAAGCAACCACCCCGAAAAATCTACAAGGAAGAAGTGTTGGCCGATGTGAAAAAGGAGATTGAAAGATTACTAGATGCAAATTTCATTCGGCCCTGTAAATACGCGGATTGGATCTCTAATATTGTTCCTGTCTATAAGAAAAATGGAAAGATGAGGGTTTGCATAGATTTTAGAGACCTAAACAAGGCTACACCCATGGATGGATATCCAATGCCTGTTGCTGATTCATTGGTTGATGCTGCTGCTGGATACAAAGTGCTCAGTTTCATGGACGGTAACGCAGGATACAATCAGATTTATATGGCATTGGAAGATATAGTAAAGACAGCTTTCAGGTGTCCTGGACACATAGGGTTGTTTGAATGGGTTGTCATGACCTTTGGATTGAAAAATGCCGGTGCAACTTATCAAAGGGCTATGAATTATATTTTTCATGAGTTGATCGGCAAGATTGTGGAAATATATATTGATGATGTGGTGATCAAGTCATTGGATCATGAGTCTCATTTGGCCGACATAAGGAAAACTCTAGAATGCACCAGGAAGCATGGGCTTAAGATGAACCCGAACAAGTGTGCTTTTGGAGTTTCGGCTGGAGAGTTTCTGGGATTTTTGATACATGAAGGAGGAATAGGAGTTGGTAAGAAAAGCATGAAGGCAATTGATGAAATTGTTCCTCCAACTAATCTTAAAGAGCTACAATCACTGCTTGGCAAGATAAATTTTGTGAGAAGATTCATATCAAACTTGTCACAAAAGGTGTTGCCCTTTTCCTCACTATTGAAAATAAGAAAGGATCAAAAGTTTGTATGGGGTGACGAACAACAAAAGGCTTTTAATGAAATAAAAGAGTACATGAAGAAGCCACCAGTATTGGTGCCTCCACAATTGAACAAGCCTTTCAAGTTGTACGTGGCGGCCGATGCCCAAACTATTGGATCGGCCCTCATTCAAGAATTTGAAGGGAAGGAAAGAGTAGTTGCATACCTTAGCCGAAAGTTACTAGATCCAGAGACAAGGTATTCGGCTATAGAGAAGCTTTGCTTATGTGTTTACTACTCCTGTACAAAATTTCGGCACTATTTACTACATGCCGAATGCGTTGTGTATTCAAAGTTTGATGTGATAAAACACATGTTGTCTATGCCAATTTTGAACGGAAGGATTGGCAAATGGATTTTAGCTTTGTCTGAGTTTGAATTAAGATTTGAATCGGCAAAGGCTGTTAAGGGACAGATTATTGCCGATTTCATTACTGAACATCATGATACATCGATAAATTTGCTTAACATTGTTCCTTGGGTGTTATTCTTCGATGGATCTTCATGCGACAAAGGTGGTGGAGCAGGTATCTTATTGATCTCACCCAAAGGAGAAACATTTGAGTTTGCTGTTCCTATTCAATCTGCTGTTACTAACAATCAAGCTGAGTATGAGGCATTGCTCAAAGGGCTCCAATATTTGAAAGAAGCAAAGGCCATTGCGGTTGAAATTTTTGGAGATTCAGAATTGGTCATAAAGCAATTGAATGGTGAATATGAGTGCAAAAGTGATACCTTGAGGAATTACTATGAAGAATGCAAAGAAATATTGAAGAGCTTTCGGTCAGTAATTCTACAACACATTCCTAGAGGGGATAATGGAGAGGCAAATAGATTGGCCCAAAGTGCATCAGGTTATAAAGAGCTTCGAGAAGTTTTTGCTAATGATGTATATGCATTCGGGAGTAATCTGGCAGAAGATGATTGGAGAAAAGAGATTGCCGATTATCTGGAGAATCCGTCCCGAAAGGTTTCTAGAAAGCTCAGGTATAAAGCTTTAAAGTTTGTTCTTCTTGATGATAATTTGTATTATAAATCCCTGGATGGAGTGCTGTTACATTGCCTAAATCATGAAGAAGCAAAAAGGCTGATGAGTGAAGTACATGATGGGTTGTGTGGAGCACATCAATCGGCCTACCGAATGAAGTGGGTTATTAGAAGAACTGGATATTACTGGCCGACAATGTTGGAAGATTGTTTTGAATATTATAAAGGATGTCAAGACTGTCAGAAATTTGGAAACATTCAGAGAGTTCCGGCATCGGCTTTGAATCCCATTGTCAAGCCATGGCCATTCAGAGGATGGGGAATAGATTTGATTGGCCAAATAAATCCTCCATCTAGCAAGGGGCATAAGTTTGTGCTTTTGGCAACCGATTATTTTACCAAGTGGGTTGAGGCAATTCCATTAAAGAAGGTGACGTCGGAGAATATGGTTGAATTTGTTAAAGAACACATCATTTACAGATTTGGGATTCCTCAGACAATCACCACTGATCAAGGGACTCAATTTACATCTTCAGAATTCAGAGATTTTGCTGAAAGTATGGGCATCAGATTGTTAAATTCTTCTCCTTATTATGCCCAAGCTAATGGTCAGGCAGAGGCTTCTAACAAGATTATGATTAAAATTATACAGAAGAAGATTGATCAGAAGCCGAGAAAGTGGCATTCGGTACTCAGTGAGGCTTTATGGGCTTACCGAATGGCTCCACATGGGGCTACACAGACGTCTCCCTATGAGTTGGTGTATGGGCATCATGCTATCTTGCCATGGGAAATACAATTAGACTCAAGGAGAATAAAGTTGCAAAAGGATTTAAGTTCTAAAGATTATAAAGATTTAATGATGGATGAATTAGAAGATTTGCATATGATTCGTCTCAGGGCTTTGGAGAATATTGAGAAGAACAAAATGCGAGTTGCTAAGTATTACAATAAGAAGGTGAAAGTTAAGCAATTTACAGAAGGTGATTTAGTCTGGAAAGCGATATTGCCGATTGGAACCAAATATGCAGCATTCGGCAAGTGGTCTCCAAATTGGGAAGGTCCTTTCAGAGTGGTTAGATGCGTGCCTGGAAATGCATATATTTTGAAGACATTATTGGGAGAAGAATTTGCTTCTGCTATAAATGGAAGATATTTGAAAAGGTATTATCCCAGTGTTGAAATCGATCGGTGATTGATATATTAATTTGCCGAACAGCCGATTTTCGGGAAGAAATCGCCTTCAGAACAAATGTTGACAGAAAAGGAAAATGGCCAGTACTGAATGTATTGCCCTTAGCACAAAAATATACTACATCAGATGTTCATGCAAGATCACAAAAGATAAGTTTTATTGCCGAAATTCCATAAATCCCTAGTACAAACTAATGGAATAGCTTGTTCAAAACGGACTGAGGATGAATGGAATCGGCAATGGCGGCGCCATGAGCATCAAGGCGATCTATGGAAGCCTCGATGTCATCGATCTCCTCCGGGTTACCATTAGCGAAGCCGGTCGGTAGCCTGGAGTAGTCGGTATTGGTGTGCGTCGACATGGCGACTAGGCCTGCGGCAGTGCCCAGACGGATGCCGTGCGAGGCCACCTCATCGATGCGGCCCGCCACCGCGCCGAGGCGAGCTTCTGGTGTGTCCCCAGGAGCATTCACCTTGTTCGCCAGCTCATTCGCCAGCGCCTTTAGCCGATCGAGTTCGGCATCACGCGCTGCAAGTTTACAAAAGGGGCAGCAGAATAATATCAGTTAGGGGACAAGGTTGAGATTGAGCAGATTGCAGGACTCACCATCAATGACTTCGAGCAGTTGCTTGCGCTCGTGCTGCCATTCGAGGTCAGCAATCCCGGCTTGCTTGGAGATAGCCTCCAGTTCACGACGAGAGTCGTCGCGCTCCGCCTTGAATCGGCGAGCATCGCCGTCCGTGTAGCGGTAGTCGTCCGATTCGAGAGATCGATTGGACGAACTCGAAGATGCCGCAGGAGCGGCGGCTGGAGCTGCGACTGGCGCACCGGCGCCGGCAATCCATTGGATTACCCTGAAAGAACAAAGAGGTTCGTCAAGAAAGGAGGAGGAAATCTCGAGAAGAACAAAGAGAAGCAAGCAGCTACTCACCTGCGGCGAGCGCCGGCACGACTTCCTTCGGCCTCATCGGCAGCCGGGCGCCTCCTGTTGTTGTCGGCCATTGGAATTTCCTCGGAAATACTGTGGATGGGGAAAAGAATGGCTTGGGCCGGCAAGAACTTGGAAGGCGAAGAACTTGGTGAAGAAACTGTGGGCTGCTTGGGTGTTTATTTATAGAACCCGCAGAGAAAATCATGGCCAAAGATCGTGGCACGTATTCCGAAGAGTTCGGAAGGTGGAAAGGATTTTCCAGCCGATCGGTTCTCATGTCGTTTGGGATTCTTATCGAGTCGTATTCGGCTTTGACTGGATGGGATTCGGCTATGTCATAGTTGAAGCGTTTTCGGGTCTAAGTACTATTATGGCCAACTTTGCCGAATGAAAGAAAAACAGAGTTGAAAGGATGACAAGATTACAGGGTTAATAAAACATTCGGCTATCAAACATAATTCACACACCCAAGAACTTTGAGATTACATTTTTGGCATTTGATATCATGTTGCTGATGTTCTCTAATAAGTTTTTATCAGCTTCTTGGGTTCTGGTCAGGGCAGCGAGCTTCGCCTTGAGTTGTTTGTCTTCGTTTAAAGCTGCTAAGGCTTCCTTTCGCCTCTTCTCTGTTAGCTTGGGAAGCTCTACTATTTTCTTCTTGTCAGCTTCAATTTCGGCCGATAGATTTTTCAATTCGGCTTCAAGTGCAGCTTTTCTGATCTCCTTCATTTCAAGTTCAGATTCCAGTTTGGTTAATAATTCCTTATCATTCTGGACTTGAGTATGCAGATCTTTTACAGATTGCTTAACCAAAGTTCTCCTTTGCTCCAAGGCTGGTTGAGCCGATTGATTCTTCAGAGCTTGTTTCACTGCGATAAAATGATCATCCAATCTGGAAATTGGATCTAAAGAAGTCTTGATATCGGCAGGAAGATCTTGGTCAACTGATTCAAGCAAATCTCTTAAAAGATCAGCATTGGTAACTTGTTCCCGAGTGTCCTTATGCAGAAAAGAGAGGATTTCTTTCAGTTTTGCTTGATTCTCCTCTGATAAAGTTTGACCAGAAGAGGTTTCTTCTCCTTGTTCGGCAACTAGATCATCCACAGCAAATGAATAGCTGGGTGAAGAAGTGGTTTTCTCCTGAAAAAGATATTGCCGAATTATTGATGATTCATTGGATAAAGAGCTGGAAGACTGAGTAATTATCTCTACCTCATTCCTGGTCTCTTGAATGGAAAGAGAGGGCAGCTCGAGCTCAGGCAAAGATTCTTGTATGTCATGCTGAGGAGAGCTTGGAAGATCTTTTGGTGGAGAAGAGGCTTCTGGTTGAGGAACATCAGGAGAAGCTGAAGCTAGTTCTTGATGAGAAGGAGGATTCTCCGAAATTGGGTCTATTGAGATTTGCTCTGAAACTGAAAAGGAATAAATGCCGATGGAGAGGAACTTTAAAGACAAAAATGTGAGAAAATTTTACCAATCATTGGAGCATCGGCAGGACCTGTACTGATTGCTGGCTGTTGTTCTTTGGACTGAAATCAAAAAGAAACAAAGCTGAGCAAAAACACCAAAAGCATTATAGTCAAAGAAAAAGGACTCTGACCTTGGTTTTGCTACTTGTTCTTTTCTTCTTTACAACTGAGGGAGCAGTTATAAGGAGGGTTTTCCTCTTGACAGATGATGGTCTAGTGAGTATTGGATCTGAAGAAGCTTGTCTAGCCATCAGCTGAGCCAAGGTAGGGGATTGGTGCCCCAAAGCAGAGATTGGGCCTGCAGTTTTGTATAAAATTACCCTGGCAAGAGGGGCAGGTGTTATGTCCTGCAAAATAATAGAGTCAGAATCGATTGGGGCTAATGTTGTTAAGACAGATAAAGGAATAAGCATATTACTTCTGCAGTTGGCTGATAATCAGGCATTAATTCAAGGCAGAAAGGATGGATTGGCATGTTGAAGATATGATCATGGAATTCTTGCCACCAGAGAGTGAAGGAAGGATGAGCAGATATTATTGGCACAAAAGGATCAGGTGCATAAATAGTTCCACAGCATTTATAGTTGAAAATCCTTCTTGTTTCTGTGAAATCCTTGATTATCTCCCTAGGCCTGAGGAATTCATGGAGGAATAGCCTAGGGGGCACTTGGCCACATCCCAACTGTCTAGCCATCATGTTTGGCTGATAATATTCATAAGTGCTTTGGACTAGCCTCCCTCCGCAGAATTCGGCTGGCAGGATGCAGGGCTGGATGAAGGCATTAAAAATTGCTACAGATTGTACATCAGTGCATCCAGTCTCAAAGCTGAATTCGCAAGGGAGAGTAAGGTTGTCATTGTCCAAATAAGGGAACCAAAGAGGATTGGCAAAACCCCTGAAGAAGAGCTCAAATAGTTCACCGATGGTCTTGTTGATGGATACAGTGGAGGCAGCTTCTCCATAAGTTTGACAACCTTTGGTTTTCCGGGTTTCTCCTTCTTTATAGTTGATTGAGGGAAAGTCTCGGCTGTTGAGGTCAATAGCAACGATTTGGTGCATGTATAATTGCAGCCACATTTGGACAAACCACCAGGGACCATTTACACAGGGGATTTTCTTACTAGTATGCATCAGGTGGGTGGTTTGATTGAGCATATGATAGACGCTTCCCAGGAGGTATTTCCCAAGTGGGATGACTTTTCCAGCAGCCAGCTCTTCAGCCATCACAATGTGATTCAAGGTTGGCTCATTGGCCTTGCCACAAAAGACTGATCTGCATAGCCACATGTTCAGGAAGGCTCTGTATTCGACATCAGTCAGAGGACCATCAGACATATGATTCTGGATATATCTCTTGTATCCAACCCCTGTTCTTACTCCTGTCTGTTTGGAGGAACCTTTATGGTCACCAGTTTGGTTAATAATTCCTTATCATTCTGGACTTGAGTATGCAGATCTTTTACAGATTGCTTAACCAAAGTTCTCCTTTGCTCCAAGGCTGGTTGAGCCGATTGATTCTTCAGAGCTTGTTTCACTGCGATAAAATGATCATCCAATCTGGAAATTGGATCTAAAGAAGTCTTGATATCTGCAGGAAGATCTTGGTCAACTGATTTAAGCAAATCTCTTAAAAGATCAGCATTGGTAACTTGTTCCCGAGTGTCCTTATGCAGAAAAGAGAGGATTTCTTTCAGTTTTGCTTGATTCTCCTCTGATAAGGTTTGACCAGAAGAGGTCTCTTCCCCTTGTTCGGCAATTAGATCATCCACAGCTAATGAATAGCTGGGTGAAGAAGTGGTTTTCTCCTGAAAGGGATATTGCCGAACTATTGATGATTCATTGGATAAAGAGAGTGGTTAGATGCGTGCCTGGAAATGCATATATTTTGAAGACATTATTGGGAGAAGAATTTGCTTCTGCTATAAATGGAAGATATTTGAAGAGGTATTATCCCAGTATTGAAATCGATCGGTGATTGATATATTAAATTGCCGAACAGCCGATATTCGGGAAGAAATCGTCTTTAGAAGGAAATTAACAGAGACATTGGAGGAAAAGAAAAATGGCCAGTACTGAATGTATTGCCCTTAGCACAAAATATATTACATCAGGAGTTCATGCAAGATCACAAAAGATAAGTTTTATTGCCGAAATTCCATAAATCCCTAGTACAAACTACTGGAAGAGCCTGTTCAAAACAGACTGGGGATGAATGGAATCGGCAATGGCAGCACCATGGCCATCAAGACGATCAATGGAGGCGTCAATGTCATCGATTTCTTCTGGGTTGCTGTTGGCGAAACCTACCGGCATCCTGGAATAGTCAGTGCCGGTGTGCGTCGACATGGCAACGAGACCCGTAGCGACGCCCAGGCGAACGCCATGGGAGGCCACCTCGTCGACACGGCCTGCCACCGCACCAAGGCGTGCCTCGGGTGTGTCCCCTTGGGCGTTCACCTTGTCCGCCAGCTCCTCCACCAGCGCCTTCAGTCGATCAAGTTCAGCATCACGCGCTGCAAGGTTACAAGGGGATAACAGATTAATATCATTTGGAGGACGAGGTTGAAATTGAGCAGATTGCAGGACTCACCATCAATGACTTCGAGCAGCTGCTTGCGCTCGTGCTGCCATTCAAGGTCAGCAATCCCGGCTTGCTTGGAGATGACCTCCAACTCGCGGCGAGTGTCGTCACGCTCCGCTTTGAATCGGCGAGCATCGCCGTCCGTGTAGCGGAAGTCGTCCGACGAGAGAGTCCGATTGGACGAACTCGAAGAGCTGGATGCCGCAGGAGCAGTGGCTGGAGCCGCAACTGGCGCACCAGCGGCGACAATCCATTGGATTACCCTGAAAAAACAAAGAGATTCGTCAAGGAGAGGGCAAATCTCGAGAAGAACAGAGAGAAGCAAGCAGACAATCTTTACCTCCGGCGAGCACCACCGCGACTCCCTTCGGCCTCATCGGCGGCCGGGCGCCTCCTGTTGTTGTCGGCCATTGGAAGTTCCTCGGAGTTACTGTGGATGGGGAAAAGAATGACTTGGGCCGGCAAGAACTTGGAAGACGAAGAACTTGGTGAAAACTGTGGGCTACCTGGGTGTTTATTTATAGAACCCGCAGAGGAGATCGTGGTCGGAGATCGTGGCGCGCATCCCAAAATTTCGGAAGGTGGAAAGCCCCACGAACCGAGCAGTTGCCGTGTCGTTTGGGATTCATGCCGAATCGGGTTCGGTTCTACTGAATTGGATTCGGCTGTGTTGTGTTAGGTCGTTTTTCGGGTCTGACGCTGTTACGACTAAGCTTTGCCGAATGTGTTGTTCACAATAAAGCAAGGAAGAAAGCGAAGATTGGTGAGACTACAAAGTTGGTAAGACATTCGGCTAATTAAATATTCGGTACGACTACACACCCAAGTACTTGGAGATTACATCTTTAGCATCAGATATCATTCTATTAATGGTCTCCAAAAGATTTTGGCCTGCTTCTTGGGTTTTTATCAGAGCAGAGAGCTTCGTTTTGAGCTGTTTATCTTCAGTTAGAATTGCCGATGCTTCCTTTCGTATCTTCTCTGTCAGATCAGGGAGTTCGGCTAACTTCTTCTCGTCAGCTTCGATTTCGGTTGACAGAGTCCTCAATTCAGCTTCTAGTTCAGCTTTTCTGGTCTTCTTCAGATCAAGTGCTGGCTGCAGTCTAGCTGACAATTCTTTATTACTCTGAGCTTGAATATACAGATCTTTCAGGGATTGCTTAGTTATGGCTCTTCTTTGTTCTAAAGCTGGTTGTAAAGATTGACTTTTCAGAACCTGTCTGACTGCAGCAAATTGTTGATCCAATTGAGAGATTGGTTCCAAAGAAGCTTGAATATCAACAGGAAGGTTTTGTTCAATGGGCTCGAGCATATCTCTCAGAAGATCAGCATCCTTGACTTGATCCTGGATGTCTTTGTGCAGAAAGGAGAAGATTTCCTTTAGTTTTGCCTGGGTTTCTTCTGATAAAGCCTGATTAGAAGAAATTTCCTCTGCTTGTTCGGCAACAAGATCATCCAAAGGAAATGAGTAGCTGGGTGATGAAGTTGTTTTCTCCTGGAAAGAGATATTGCCGAATTAATGATTATCCATTGAATAAAGAACTGGGAAGACTGGGTAATTATCTCTACCTCATTCCTGATCTCTTGGATGGAGAGAGAGGGCAGCTCAAGCTCAGGCAAAGATTCTTGTATGTCATGCTGAGGAGAGCTTGGAAGATCTTTTGGTGGGGAAGAGGCTTCTGGCTGAGGAACATCAGGTGAAGCTGAAGCTGGTTCTTGATGAGAAGAAGAGCTTTCCAAGATTGGGTCCATTGAGATTTGCTCTGAGACTGAAAAAGAATCAATGCCGATGGAGAGGAACTTTAAAGACAAAATAGTGAGAAATTTTACCAATCACTGAAGCATCGGCAAGTTCCGTGCTAATGGCCAATTGTTGTGATTTGGCCTGAAATCATAAAGGAACAGAAATGAGCAGAATTAAATTAGCATTTTACTCGAGGAAGGAGAAATTTGACCTGTGCAATTCTTTTGCTGCTTGTTCTTTTCTTCTTTATAGCCGAAGGGGCAGTTAAGGTATTATCCCAGTATTGAAATCGATCGGTGATTGATATATTAAATTGCCGAACAGCCGATATTCGGGAAGAAATCGTCTTTAGAAGGAAATTAACAGAGACATTGGAGGAAAAGAAAAATGGCCAGTACTGAATGTATTGCCCTTAGCACAAAAATATACTACATCAGATGTTCATGCAAGATCACAAAAGATAAGTTTTATTGCCGAAATTCCATAAATCCCTAGTACAAACTACTGGAAGAGCCTGTTCAAAACAGACTGGGGATGAATGGAATCGGCAATGGCAGCACCATGGCCATCAAGACGATCAATGGAGGCGTCAATGTCATCGATGTCTTCTGGGTTGCTGTTGGCGAAACCAACTGGCATCCTGGAATAGTCAGTGCCGGTGTGCGTCGACATGGCAACGAGACCCGTAGCGACGTTCAGGCGAACGCCATGGGAGGCCACCTCATCGACACGGCCTGTCACCGCACCAAGGCGTGCCTCGGGTGTGTCCCCTTGGGCGTTCACCTTGTCCGCCAGCTCCTCCACCAGCGCCTTCAGTCGATCAAGTTCAGCATCACGCGCTGCAAGATTACAAGGGGTTAACAGATTAATATCATTTGGAGGACGAGATTGAAATTGGGCAGATTGCAGGACTCACCATCGATGACTTCGAGCAGCTGCTTGCGCTCGTGCTGCCGTTCAAGGTCAGCAATCCCGGCTTGCTTGGAGATGACCTCCAGTTCGCGACGAGTGTCGTCGCGCTCCGCCTTGAATCGGCGAGCATCGTAGTCCGAGTAACGGAAGTCGTCCGATACGAGAGTCCGATTGGACGAACTCGAGGAGTTGGACGCCGCAGAAGAAAGCATTTGCGCCATTAGACCAAAAGTGACAAGCCGCAATGAGGAGACTCTCATTCTTGGGTGTTTCGGCTAAAGATAGCTCTAAACAATGTGAAATGCAGAGTTTGTCCCAGTTCTTGGTTTGAGGGCTTGTATCACCCTTTTATTTATTTCGTCGCGTTATGATAATCGGTTATGGTTACATGCTACAACGTGTCGCTTCATTAAAATACCGATCTTTCATCATGATGACGTCATGCGTTCGGCAGTATGCGCTCCACCGAATATGCATGTGAGCGCCTGCATTGCCGACAGATAGCTTGTTCATAGCTATATGCCGATCAAGATTGGCCTTGCAAGCCGTAGAGATGGAACTATCTGGTATCATCCAGCATGTTCTATGTTTTATATCTAAACATTTTTTTCTTCCTTTGTCAGTTTCAGGGAAAATTGACTGGCACGCTTACAGGATTCAGATGATCGGGCACGTGTGAAGCCAGCTGATTCGGCTTGCTGTGTGCTTGGCGTGAGAAGCCGATTTTGCGTCAACACTTTGTGAGATGGGTTACAATTGCTTGTTCACCGAGAAGGATGTGACCGTCTTTAGGAGAAGCGATGACTCCGTTGCTTTCAAGGGTGTACTCAAGGGAAAGCTTTATCTTGTGGATTTCACATCGGAGAAAGCTCAACTTGATGCATGCTTGTTAGCAAAGGCTAGATTGGTTTGGCTTTGGCATCGCCGACTAGCTCATGTTGGGATGAGAAATCTTGACAAACTTCTTAAGGGCGATCACATTCTTGGACTAACAAATGTTTCCTTTGAGAAAGATCGTCTTTGTAGTGCATGTCAAGCGGAAAAGCAAGTTGGTGCACCACATCCACTCAAGAGCATCGTCACCACCAAGACTCCGCTTGAGCTTCTACACATGGATATATTTGGGCCCGTGGCCTACATTAGTATTGGTGGTAACAAATATGGCTTTGTTATTGTTGATGATTATTCTCGTTTCACTTGGGTGTTCTTGTGGGTGTTCTTTTTGCATGATAAGAGTCAAGTGCATGAGACATTCAATAATTTTGCAAAAAGGGCCCAAAATGAGTTCAATTGGAAGACCAAGAAAGTGAGGAGTGACAATGGCACCGAGTTCAAGAACACCAACATTGAACAATTTCTTGGAGAGGAAGGAATTGGGCATCAATTCTCCGTGCCATACACTCCTCAACAAAATGGCATTGTGGAGAGAAAGAATAGGACCCTCATTGAGATGGCAAGGGCAATGCTAGATGAATACAAGAATGGGTGTGGAAAAATTGGCCATTTTGTTGCCGATTGTCCCACACCAAACAAGAGGGATGAAGAAAGCAAGAAGAAAAAGAAGCATGTTGGTGAAGCACATCTTGGTCAAGAATGGGATTCAACGGAAGAAACCTCCGATGATGAAGATGTGGCAACCATTGCAATTCAAGCCTCAACTACCACAAACACATCACTCTTTGGAGAGCTTACCGATGACGAAGATGACACAACCCACACTTGCCTCATGGCAAAAGGGATAAAGGTAGCTCCCCAATCTCTATCTCTTGAACTTGATGATAGTGATAATGATGAGGAGAATGATGAGCAAATGTTTGAAAACTTAACTAAGCAATTTGGTAAAAAGGCCGCTAATAGAATCATGTTACTAGTGGGAGAGTTAAATGCTAGGGAAGAGACTCTTGAGGATCTAGAAGAGTTGATGAGGCATGAACAAGAGAAATCCATAGCCCTTGAAAAATCCCTTTCCCAAGAAAGAAAGGGTTTCAAGGAGCGAGAGGACTTGCTCAATGCTAAAATTGACAAACTTCTTAAGTTTGAAGATTCTCTAGCTAAAGAGAAGGGGAATGTTGAAATGTTGACTAAGGAACTTTCCCTAGTCAATAAATCAAATGCTAAACTTAAGAGTGAGAAAGAGACACTTCAAGAAAACCTATCATGTTTACATGCCAAACACACGGCACTTGAAGTTCAATTTAACACTCTTTGGGATAGTACTTCCTCATGCTCTAATGATGCAACCAAGTCTTCAAATCCTTCCACTAGTAATGGTTGTGCAAGGTGTTATAATGTTGATATAAAATCTTGTGGTACTAACCTTGCCGAAGCTCAAGCAATGAAGAAGGAAATAGCTAGACTCACAAGTCTTCTCAAGAAGGAAAAGCCACATCTCAAGATAGGAGAATTTGAGAAGCACTCAAAGGCTTTTGGCACAACCTACATGAAGAAATATGGCTACAAGGATGACAAGGGGTTAGGTAAGGAAGAACATGATGACATTATATTTGGTTCTACTAACAATGTTTGGTGTGAAGAATTTAGTAGGATTATGACAAATAGATTTGAGATGTCCATGATGGGTGAGTTGAAGTTCTTCCTTGGATTTCAAATCAAGCAACTCAAAGATGGCACATTCATTAGTCAAACCAAGTACACCACCGATATGCTCAAGAAGTTTGACATGGAGAATGCCAAGCCCATCAAGACCCCAATGCCAACCAATGGACATCTTGATCTAAATGTAGATGGGAAGGCCGTTGATCAAAAGGTATATCGCTCCATGATTGGCTCTCTACTTTACCTTGGTGCATCTAGGCCCGATATCATGCTTAGTGTGTGCATGTGTGCAAGGTTTCAAGCTAACCCGAAAGAGTGTCATTTGATGGCCGTTAAGAGAATTTTTAGATATTTAGTACACACTCCTAATCTTGGCTTGTGGTATCCCAAAGGCTCAACTTTTAGTCTACTTGGCTATTCGGACTCCGATTATGCCGGTTGTAAAGTAGACCGAAAGAGTACAACGGGGACTTGCCAATTTCTTGGTCGGTCCTTGGTGTCATGGAGTTCAAAGAAGCAAAATTCGGTTGCTTTGTCAACCACCGAAGCCGAGTATGTCGCGGCCGGCGCTTGTTGTGCCCAACTACTTTGGATGAGGCAAACTTTGAGTGACTTCGGTTGTGAGTTTAGTAAGATTCCGCTCTTATGTGACAATGAGAGCGCTATCAAGCTAGCTAACAATCCGGTGCAACACTCCAGATGTGTATAAGAGACAGGTTTGAGACCACTCGACTCTCCCACAAAAATCACTCGCTTTTGGAAGTTTTCTCTGCTCTCTGTCTGCTGGAAATTCTGTGACCGGAAACTCCAACACTGCTCTGGAACGAAATTCTTCCAGGAAGGCTCTCGGGAAAACAGGTTCTCGGAACATCCGCTGCCACCCTGGAGTATCCGACTCTTATCTGACAGGAGACCAAATGTTGACCGGTATCGCTTCACGTTTGACCAGCCCAAACCTTATCGCTTCCTTGTTGACCGTCCAAAGGCTTGACCCTCTGTTGACCAACCTTTTCCCCACTCCCGCATACCGCTTCGTGGGGTCCCAATCCACTCGAGTCCTCCTTTCTCTCCCGTGAGGGCGCGCCGCCGCGTCTCTCTTCTCCGGCGACGGGAGGGGATCCGGCGCTCCGAGCTGCATCTCCGCCCGCGAACCAGCGCAGGAGCCTCGGGTCGGACTCCTCCACCGCGTGGGCCTCCTCTTCACCGCTGCATTCGCTCGCTCGCGCGGATCCGGCCGTCTCCCATGGTTTGTAACCCTAACCGCCGCTGTCTCATCTCGATCTATCTTTCTAGGCGGTTCTAGCGGATTCCCTTGGATAGATGGTCCTCCTAGGTGTTGCTAAGTCTAGCCTAGTGATCTTGTTGCGAACCTTTGGCTAGTTTTTGGTTTCAAGTCATATCCTGTTCTAGATCTGGTTCATGCGGTTGGGCGGTTGGATATCTTTTACAGTGAACCCTCCTGTTCCTACTACCATCTGAGTCTCCCAAGCCTCTGTTTATCATCTCTGGAACAAATGATTCATATGCTCTCTCTCTCTCTCTTGTTCTCTCTTGTTCAGGCGAGCAAGGATGTCTTTTTTGCTGAGACCTCGAGCGAGTCTGATGGGGCTGCCAGTGATGATCAACCACTTGCTGCTCGGGTCAAGGCACTGCGTGCGAATCCTCCTCGTGCTGCTCGAGCCGGGGGAACTGGAAGCGCTGGGAGGGGTGCTGTTGCTGCTGGCAGAGGCTCCACTGCTGCTGGTGCTACTGCTCGCACTGCTCGAGCTGCCATTGCAAAGAAAAAATCACCCAAGCAAGCCACTGGTCAGACATCTGAGAAGCGCAAGGCTGCTGTTCCGGCTGATGAAGCAGAGTTGAGGGGGCAGGGCAGAGGGAGAGGGGCTGCAGGGATCCACATCAGAGAAGCAGGGGGCTCTTCTGGTCAGGTTAAGAGGGCAGGCAAGGCTGCAGCAGGCAGGCCAGTGAGGCACCCTTTGAATGTGGGTGACACCGTGCTTTGTCCCCACAACCCAAAGAGGCTGCTCACTGCTGATTTTCAGGGGGAAGGGACAGACTACAGGAAGGGGACACATGACTTGTGGAAGAAGAGGTACACTAGTCCTTATGATCAGCCCAAGGACAGCTCCATCCGTGACATTCGGTTTTGGGACAGGTTCCAAGCCGATTACTACAAGTGTGCTTTCATGACCAAGGATGAGAAGACAGTGAGGATGCAGTGGGTCGATTGGAAGCATATGAGGAACCAAAACAATGCCACTTTTGATCTCATCATCTCTAATTGTGAAAGGAAGAACCTTTATCAGATCATGCAGTTCACCCATGATTGGAATGAGGAGATCATCTGCCAGTTCTTTGCCACTCTCTGGATTGATGATACAGTTGAGCCTAATGTCATGCATTGGATGACCCAAGGAGAAAGACTATCTGTCACCTATGATCAGTTTGCTGAGATATTAGGATTCGATGGTCGTGACAAAGAGAAGCATCATATACATGACGATCCCGTGTCTAGTGAGGGGGCCATTGCTTTCATGTACAATGAGAGGTATGGGAAAATTGTCTATGGGCAGCAAAGTGGCATGAGACCTTACTTTCGCTATCTTCACAATCTTTTTCGCAAGACTATGGTGCCCAAGGTTGGAGCCGCATCCGATGTGCTTAACACAAACCGAAATCTGCTGGTATGGATGTCACCTAGGAGAGATGAAGAGTTTAGTGTGTTTGATTTTATTTGGAATGGGATCATTATCACTTCTACACTTCCTTCCAAGAGTGGCACATATGCTCCATATATCATGGCTATGATTGAGAGTGTCACTGAGAGGACCTTTCCTTGTGACGTGCCACATAAGCCATATCGTCCTCATGTAATTGATTGGACAGCTAGAGCAAAGGGCAAGAAACCCAAATCTGGACAGCCACCCTCCACTGCTGCTCGTGACCAGCCCTCCTCCTCTAGAGGCCCTGCTGCCACCTCCTTCAAGGGCAAGAAGAACACCAGCTCCTTCTCCTTCCTTGGCCGGGCCATTCGAAGCTTATTCCAAGTGTGCACCTTCCATGCTGCAGAGGTACACCGGCAGGGTGTGCGCCAGGCTGTGATTGAATCAAGGCAGAAGGAAATCATGCACAAGCTGCAGATGCCCTACTCCCCTCCTCGTGAAGCACCACCTCCTATGCCTCAATTTGACAACCCTTGGGCTGAAGAAGAAGAAGAAGATGAGGCTGCTGCTACCGAGGAGAGTGAGGATGAGCTGCTGGCCGACTTGGGAGGCGCCGACGCTGCTGTTGCTGTTGCTGAGGGAGAGTCCGAAGGGACTGCTGGAGATGATGATGACGACGGCGACAGCTTCGACGACATGTTCTGATCCGCTGCTGTTGCTCCCCTTTTCGGTGACTTGATGCCAAAGGGGGAGTAGTTCTAGTGCCGTGTTGCTGCTGATGGCTGCTGATGATTCTTTTGGAGCTGCTGCTGCTGTGCTGTTGCTGTGTAGCTGCTGCTGCTGATGGCTGTCTGTTCTGTTCTTTTGGTTCCAGGCCGGAGTATCTGGTATTGATATAGGGGGAGCCCTTCTAAATATGTGCCATATGTTGAGAGTGACATATATGTTGGAGAAGCACATATCTAGGGGGAGCCACCTATATAGATGGATTCAAAATGATTATGAATTTTATTGTGAGCTTTGATTATGTTGTCATCAATCACCAAAAAAGGGGAGATTGAAAGTGCATCTAGGCTCTCCCTAGTGGGTTTTGGTTGAATGATGACAAATGTAATCAAAGAGCTAATGGTTTAACTAAGTTCATGGACAGGTCGTAAGATGATAAAATTTCATGTGTGGAACTTGATGATAATGCCCTCAAGAATTCATGGTGGACGGCGAAAAAGATTGAAAGATTTAAATTATTTTCTATTTTGAATTTGAGTTAGGAACGCCGTACTATCAAGGGGGATGCGTGTCGATCAAGTCATGGATGTTTTAATGCTCAAAGAGATCCAACCAAGTACCTATGAGAGACACCAGTGCACCGGACTTCCGGGCCTTGCTCCGGCGACAGTAAGAATATCCGGGACAGGGCCAGAACAAGTTTATTCCAGGTACCCCTTCGGGTTTGGGGTTTCTCGGAGTATCCAGGGTCGTCACGGAGTAGACTGGTACAGAAATTGTCACATTCATTTCTGGAGCAAGGTACTCCGGCCCGGGGTCGGAGTATCCGGGTCAGATCTCGCAGAACAGCACGGGCTAGTTTTGGGGGCCCGAGTATATATACCCCTTCGCCCCCTCTTCTCAAGTTTGCCGACACCACAAGCAAGAAACACTCTCTAGAGCTTCCTTTTCACTCCCTCAACCTCCTAGAGCTACTCCAAGTGAGATTTGAGAAGGGGGATTGAGTGAGTCCACGGATTTGAGAGTGTGAGAGCTTGAAGTTCATCTCTTGAGCATTTGAAGCATCCTCGGCCATCAACTCGCGTTTGTTACTCTTGGAGTTTTTGCTCCTAGACGGCTAGGCGTCTCCGGCGAGCGCTCAACTCGTGTGAGCTTGCCCCGGAAAGTTTGTAAAGCCAATCCCTTTGGGGATATCATAGTAAGTAACCCTAGCTTGGCTTTTGGGCCCAAGGGGGAGGGTAGAGTTGTGGCTCAACTCGGTCTCTTTGGAGGCACCTCAACGGAGACTAGCTTCTTTTGGGAAGTGAACTTCGGGAATCAAATCTCTTGTCTCTTGTCGTTGTGCTTGTTCCTCGAGTTCATACTTGTTCATCGTGTTCTTGCTAGTTCATAGTTGACTTTCATAGATTTGCTCCGATCTACTCGTGTGTGAAGTTTGTGGTGCAGCCCTTAGGTGGAAAAGAATCCTTGAACGATTTCCCACCTTTCTATTCAAAGGAAATCAGCTAAGTCGTTCGAAATCTTTGCATCACGTGCTCACTCTTTTCTGTCGTAGGAAATTCCGGGAACCTGCCGGATACTCTTGCTCCAGATATCTGAGCTGGAGTATCTGATAGGGTGCCGGAAGTTCCGGTTACTAACCCGACTATGAGATAATTGTGTGCAGTTTTTGAAGAAGATCATATTCACCCCCCCTCTAGGCATCTTGTGATCCTTTCAAGGGTTCGTCAAGAGAGCCAAGAGAGCCGGTATGAGGGAAGTGGTTGGGTATTTATAGCTCCCTCATAAAATGTGACCGTTAAGGCGAGTTATACCGGAAATATCCATCGCATTTGTCATATATTTGCACAGAGGACCGGAGATTTCCGATGGAAATCTACGGTGGTCAATCAGTCAACTTGAATATACGACGATCACCAGAAATTTCCGGTGATCAGCGGAAATCTCCGGTGGATACCGGAAATTTCCGATGAACTGCATGTTGGAAGATTTAGAGAGAGTTTTGATACAAGGGCTAAGGGATAGATTTGAGGATTTGATTGAGCATCAAAGCCACATGATTGCACGATTACCTGTCCCTCTTGATAGTACGGTTGTCCTATACTCAAATTCAAAACCAAAAACAAATTTAAATCCTTCAAAGTCTTCCGCCATAGATTAGATATGAATTGGGCACCACACTTTCTCATTTCATTCACTTTTCTTTTTGTTTTTGCACCTGCACATCTTAATCAAAGCATTATATCCAAATTTCTATTGTCATTAATCGCCAAAATCGATTAAGTGCCTAGATGCACTTTCAACATCATAAAATAAGGCTAGAGTAAGATTAATGAAAAATTATATAATATTATGAAAAACTATAAGTTCACTTCCAAGTGATATTATGTAGTAGATGTTGATAGATGCGGTTGAATTTCTTAATTATAAGGATCCTTTCTTAGTTCATAGTCATACGACGTTACTACTTGTGTCGAGTGCTCCTTTTCTTAGTTCATATAAACTGAATACGGGGCAAATAATAAATTTTGATATTAACTCGTTTAGATATTTTCTTTCTAGTAGGCTAGTAGGTCAACTAGTATCACTCTCAGCCCATCACAACCGTTTTGACACGGGCGGGCTGGTTGTAGTGATGCATCAGTTCCTGTTCTTTCACTTCAAGAAAAAAGAATCAACCATAGAGTCATGTAGAAGTGATGCAAAAATTCCATGCTCCATTGGGCCATTTGAAAAATTATGGCCCCATTGGGCCACTGATGGATCAGTAGCACAATGCCTGTCTCTTATACACATCTCTTGGAAGAGATTGGATAGTTCATAGTCATACGACGTTACTACTTGTGTCGAGTGCTCCTTTTCTTAGTTCATATAAACTGAATACGGGGCAAATAATAAATTTTGATATTAACTCGTTTAGATATTTTCTTTCTAGTAGGCTAGTAGGTCAACTAGTATCACTCTCAGCCCATCACAACCGTTTTGACACGGGCGGGCTGGTTGTAGTGATGCATCAGTTCCTGTTCTTTCACTTCAAGAAAAAAGAATCAACCATAGAGTCATGTAGAAGTGATGCAAAAATTCCATGCTCCATTGGGCCATTTGAAAAATTATGGCCCCATTGGGCCACTGATGGATCAGTAGCACAATGCACCAAATATAGTACAATACAACTCGTATAATAACACAAACTGCATCTAGCCCATTCCAGAATTTCATTTGTGTAGCCCAGCCCATTTACCTCACGAACAATCAACTGCACAAGCCGGGGCGACGCTGCCCCCATAACCCTAGCGTCGCCGCCTCGCCGGTCGCCGCCTCGCCGGCGTCGGGGTATTTATAGCTCCCTCATAAAATGTGACCGTTAAGGCGAGTTATACCGGAAATATCCATCGCATTTGTCATATATTTTCACAGAGGACCGGAGATTTCCGATGGAAATCTACGGTGGTGAATCAGTCAACTTGAATATACGACGATCACCAGAAATTTCCGGTGATCAGCGGAAATTTATGATGAACTGCATGTTGGAAGATTTAGAGAGAGTTTTGATACAAGGGCTAAGGGATAGATTTGAGGATTTGATTGAGCATCAATTGCACGATTACCTGTCCCTCTTGATAGTACGGTTGTCCTATACTCAAATTCAAAACCAAAAACAAATTTAAATCCTTCAAAGTCTTCCGCCATAGATTAGATATGAATTGGGCACCACACTTTCTCATTTCATTCACTTTTCTTTTTGTTTTTGCACCTACACATCTTAATCAAAGCATTATATTCAAATTTCTATTGTCATTAATCGCCAAAATCGATTAAGTGCCTAGATGCACTTTCAACATCATAAAATAAGGCTAGAGTAAGATCAATGAAAAATTATATATAATATTATGAAAAACTATAAGTTCACTTCCAAGTGATATTATGTAGTAGATGTTGATAGATGCGGTTGAGTTTCTTAATTATAAGGATCCTTTCTTAGTTCATAGTCATACGACGTTACTACTTGTGTCGAGTGCTCCTTTTCTTAGTTCATATAAACTGAATACGGGGCAAATAATAAATTTTGATATTAACTCGTTTAGATATTTTCTTTCTAGTAGGCTAGTAGGTCAACTAGTATCACTCTCAGCCCATCACAACCGTTTTGACACGGGCGGGCTGGTTGTAGTGATGCATCAGTTCCTGTTCTTTCACTTCAAGAAAAAAGAATCAACCATAGAGTCATGTAGAAGTGATGCAAAAATTCCATGCTCCATTGGGCCATTTGAAAAATTATGGCCCCATTGGGCCACTGATGGATCAGTAGCACAATGCCTGTCTCTTATACACATCTCTTGGAAGAGATTGGAGCACAATGCACCAAATATAGTACAATACAACTCGTATAATAACACAAACTGCATCTAGCCCATTCCAGAATTTCATTTGTGTAGCCCAGCCCATTTACCTCACGAACAATCAACTGCACAAGCCGGGGCGACGCTGCCCCCATAACCCTAGCGCCGCCTCTCGCCGGTCGCCGCCCGCCGCTCTTGCCGCCGGGCTGTCGTGCCTGTAGATCTCCCCGCTGACAGCCGGTCTGCAGCTCCCCTGACAATCTTTTGTTGCTCTCCCTGCGCTGAGGAGGACCTACCCCCGGCTGCGGCTCCTCGCCGGCGTCGCCGTCCATCGCGACATCGTTGACACCGGTAAGTGGATGCAGTTCTTATGTCGGAATCACGTGAGCTAGGTCTGTAGTTGGGATTCTGGGACCAATTTCTGTTGGTTTTGTTGATCTACTAAAGTAAGATTTCCTTCGGTGAGTTTGTGCGATCCTGTGGTGTTTAAATTCGATGTGGTATATGGTCATGTCGCTTTGCTTGCAAGTGACTATGCAATGAGCTCTGTTACTTTGCAGTGATACCTTGTCCAACGAGAGACGCGTGTTATGATACAGGAGGCAGTGATTAAGTAGTTTCTTATATTAGTATGTTTATTAAAACTGTAAATATGTGTGAAGACTTTACACGTCACTGAAACTTTGGACATTACTAGGTTGGTCTCTGCAAACTGAATTAAAAAAAGTTCAGAGAAACTCACTGAAGCTGTCTAAGATGAATTGAAGTTAACACATAAATTAAATGCTAATATAATGCACCTCATATGAGCTTTTACCAAATACTTCATAGAATCTCCATTTGTTCTTATAATAGATAAAAATGAAATAACCACCATGTCTAGTGCATCTTCTAATACTGTCTGTCATCAGGAACTATATGTTGTTTAATTGGTGATAAATATCATCGGTTTGTTCAATTCATCACTTGTTTTTACACAGTATATTTGTCTTGTTTGGCTAAAATGCGGGAAGTAATTTGCTAAGCACTAAGCGACCTCATTTTTTCACCCTGGCCAGTATGCCGTTCAGTTTCTTACCTTGTATAGGAATTCAATGCATCTCTGTTGAGATCTTTCTGGTTTCCCAGCTGCTCTTTCCAGTAAAAAATAATAAGACATGTGAAATCAAAACTGCAACTAATTACCAAAGCTTTGAAGCACTATATAGCTTTTCCCTTCCAGTTGTCTAATGGGCCACTGTTTTTTCAGATCTTGATAACAAATAGAGATTTTTGTGGTAATTTCTTATCTGATATAATTCTCTCCCTTATTTGTACAGTTATAAGGAGAACTCATGTCCAGGGCACGCAATGCTTTAGTTGCCACTGGCTTGCTGATCTTCGCTGGTGCTGGCTTATCATTTCCATTCCTTTTCGTGTAAGACCAAGCTATGCACTGTCTTTCACCATCATGAAACTTCGGAAGAAGAATTGTTCATTGAACTTTATTTTGTAATCTGCACATTTTTTTTCAGGAAATCAAAGAACAGGCCTATCATTGATTCATCAAAACCTCTGCCACCACAGGCTACTTTCCGAGGACCATATGTGAATACTGGATCACGCGATATTGGACCTGATCCTACCGATTATCCCAAGAAGTGATGTATTCTTTCCTGACATTTGATGCTCATTCATCTTCTCCCTTTGGACAGATCACAAAAGTGCACAACACCAACATTGCGCCACATTGAGAATTACCTTGTGTTATGTGCGTCCTTATCATGGTTGGGTATTGGCACATCTGATTGTGCATGTGCCTTAACAATGAAATTTTCAGTATCTCCAATATAAAGAAGGATGGATATTCATGACCTTTCAGAAGTGTAAAACTTGCCTAGTGTTTGAAAAGTACATGTATTTTTGTCGTTGCATATATGATTTCTTATATATTTATCATTTTAGGAGCTCTTATGAAAATAAATATGGATGCATATCATTTTTATTATCGCACAGAAGTGTAAACTCTGCTCGATATTTTATCAGTATATCATTTTCTATGCATGTATATAGGATTAGTTGCATCTATATGTATTGTTAAGCATAATCTGGATAGACATGTTACTGGGATTGCCCTTTCTAGTGTGCAGACCTTGTTCTGTCAAGTACTGCACTTTACTATTTTCTAATAAAATGATAATTTCAGGGGCTACAAGAAGTTTCACTCATAATCAACTTCTGTTGGGCATATTCTCATCATTAAGCCATGCATACTGTCTTATACATTTTTTTTGTCAAATTGCCATTTAGAACATGGGAAATTCTGTTGGTCCTGTTGAAATTGCATTATATTCTATGTTTTTTTAGCATTCCAAATGGGACCTGGAGTTATAGTGAACTATGTTGCTAAACAATCGGGACCTGGAATAGTGAACTATGTTGCTAAACAATCTTACAAGGCACTCTGAAGCAAAAAGTCTACGCATGGCATTGCTGCAGCTATGTTTCACCATCCCAAGCTTAACTACCAGACCAGGTCATAATGCTAACTTCTCTGCCATATTTCCATATATACTCAATGGTAGTGTTTTAGCACTTGTCCTCTTCTATTTTGTTCATATACTAGTTTGCATGTATTAAAGACAGGCAAAGGATTAAAATAAAATATTTGTATTTGAAATTTTAAGGTGTACCATCAGTTTGCATTGTATGACTTAAATCGAAGCATGAAACTTCATTTGCAAAGCTCCATGAGAAAAATTGAAATCATGTGTGTCTTACTCTTTCCACTCTTCACACAAAATTTTGTCAGCTCCTTGAAAAAATGGTTGTGTATGGGGCATGGATGACGGACAAGATCATGTAATGGCAGTTCCCAGGTTCGCTAAATTTGTAGTGGTATAATAGAAACTCATGTCTTTTTTTACTCTATGCGTTTGTAGCATAGTATGCGGTTGGTTTTCTTATCCAAGCTAGAAAAGTTTTCCATACAATTGCTCAAATACCTGTTGATGGATGGCACATCTCCTAGTACACCACGTCTGTCCTATATGCACCACAACATGGAGATGTTGTAATACAATAGATACCAAAATCCAAGGTTTAGTTTTGGTGCCTCTTCAAGGGTCAAGGTTGATCAAATTTCTGTGTGAGCAGTTTAATGTAAGTGGAGTACCATCCCCTTTGAAAGTTTCAACAGATGTGCTTACATCGCGGGATAGAGAAAATAAGTTTAAACTGAAAGATAGACCATGCCCGCTAACTGAGAACAATTTATTCTATGTATTTTTTTTGAGTAATTAATATCAATGGTCGTGTGATATAAAATATTCATGAACGAATGAAGCAACGGCGACAGACAGGCGATAAAAGTCTGCTGCATGGTCACATGCGGTTAGACATGAAATTAAATACAATCACGGCACCTATGGCACGCTGGTTATATGAACCGATATGTCATGACCTTAAAAGGCAGCGCAATAGAGAGTTGAGAGTGTCCATCAGACAGGCGATACAAATGCCCTCACACTGCCACAGAAAGAGTACGCTTGAGAGCCTTAGATGGTCAGAGGAAGCAGTGTCCAAGCTCGATATGAAGGATGCTAGATGCCTTTAAGAGCAAGTATTATGATGGGCGAGTAGCCGGCGAAATGCCTGCGTGGCGGAGAGAGAATGATGAGAGAGAGCACGGCGGGCGTCTCGCGACGCGCCGGCTCGAGCGGACGGAGACGCGCGGAAGCAGCTGCTATTGGCTGAAATTTCAGCTGTGCATTAACTTTTGGCGGGGCCCGCCACCACCGCATGCCAGCTGCTCACTTGAGTCGTCCGCTTGCCACCGAAACCATAAAACTTGCTCTAATCCCCTGGGTAGTGCATTGTGGGATTGGGAGGTATAGGGATTAGAAACTAAGCCGTGATTGGGCAAACATCTACGATTTTGAACTGCTTCACATGCATTGTGCGTTGTGTTCCCGGCCAACTGATGACTGGGTCCTCAGCCGTGACAAACTTGATGTAGCATTCTTTTATTTGAAATTTGGTATATGAACTCATCAATCACGTGTGACTGCACAATCATTCTTTGAAATCCTAAATATGAAATGAGTTCTCTTTGGTGAGGAAGTGAAGAAGGAAATGCTGAGAGGGCAAATCAATTTCCTTATTTCCCTAGACTCTAAATGTTGCCACAAAATGTTGAGGAAAATAATTCTAGGTTTTTTAGATAATGGATTAAATCACAATAAAAGCATCCGGCTTCATCTACCCGTGGGTAAAATCAGGCCAGATTATTATTAAAAAAAAGAGAAAAAACTGACGGGGAACATTACATCCCCAATAAGGGGCTCTAGTAGTCCTACGCAGCAAGGAGAAACATTGGACACCGACCATCATTGAGGATTGGATGCTTCTTCTAAGGCAACAGCACAAAAACTTGGTAAAAACTTGGTACAGATACAGCCTGCCAACCAAATCCGAGCTGTTACGCCATTGAAAGTCACCTCCGCCTTGAGTTGAATACTGAGTAGGGTGACCACACGGGAGAACTGCCCAGCCTTGACGAATCAAGACCTTCGATGACACGCCTACACTGCCACCGCCGGCCTGGAGAAACCAGGCTAGATTTTCACCCAATTCTTGAACACTCATAGGTGCAGTAGGAGACAGACGAACTGACGACTTCAGCAGCGCCTTCAACAAGGTAGGTGTCACAGACACTCCACCGCTGCCGGCCCAGCAAAACACGCTAGACAAGGTTTTCACCCAATCCGCCGCCATCTTTGTCAACACTGCGCCCGGCCAACGAGAGGACACCTACACCGGAAGGACACCAACACTTCGGTCCAAAGGCAAGGGGCCCAAATCCGACACGACGCCGCCACCGCACGACGACCCGCACGCCGGTCGCCCTCGACGACCACCCCCATATGGAGGAAGGCACTGCCGGCAGAGGGACCGAGGACGCCCAGATCTAGGTTCGCTGGACCCAAATCGGACCCCGCCGTTACAACGACGGCACGGATCGGAAGAAGAAATCCTCATCGCTGCCAACAGGACCGGCCGCGCGGCCTTGCAACAACCCGCTCCGGCCACCGCCAGGGGACGGCCGAAATCAGCGGCCGCTGCCGCTGCCATGGGGCCCGCACCGTCGCAACTCGAGGTCGCTGCTGCAGATCCGCCACGAGCCACCGCGGATCCGGCCACCCAGCGCCAGAGCAGACCTGACCGCATCGGCGACAGAGGCGGCGCCGCCCGCACGACGAGCCTCGCCTGCCGGACTAGACGCCTCGCCGTCACCCTCCTCACGGTTGCCGGACTTCCGGCTGCCCGCTCGGGCGACGGCGAGGAGGAGACAGGAGAGGGAGGAGACCGGCGGCGAGGTGACGGAGGGAACCCGTGCTGCCTGCGGGGGCGACGCAGGGGGCGATCCTATTTTTTCGGTCACCGATCAGGTAATGTACTATTTAAAAGAGACGAAGAAGAAAAGATCACTGTCGACGCTTGATGTACTGGATGGAAAGCTCATATGTACATGTGGACATTGCAGTCGAGAATCATGTTGAAAATCAAACTTAAAAGGATGTAGCTGAGGTATAATAGTCACGAATGTTAAGGTTTGCCAGGGAAAGCAAGGACAGTAATGCAAAATAAGTTATGAAGGTACCAAATAATAGCAGCACACATGTGCAGCTCTACATGATCTCGAAATATTGGCATTTGCGGCAATTGCTGCTTGATATTGCACGGACCAAAAGGCTGCAGCGCCATTTATAGAGAGCCGAGAGCTGGTGTTCATCTGGGGCAAAACAAAATTTCAAGATTTACCACTGAATTCGTGAGCCTCTCAAGATTTACCCCTCGAGTCCTCGCACTCCTCCCACGTTGCATTCTCGTCGGTTTTCAGCAGAGTTTTCTGAAGGGAGTAACATCATATTTCATTTTGATGCAAGCACATATAATTCCATTACACGTACACGTGGTAAGTTGATCATAGCTTTTGAGCATGTCTCCCTCTTTCACTCTTCACACAAAAAATTGGCAGCTCCATGACATACTCCGTAATTATTTGTGTATATGTGGCATGGATAACTTGCCAGATACGGAAAATTTGTAGTATCATAGAAATAGTTTCTTTCTTATTTTACTACATATATGTTTGTCGCATAGGATGCTGTTGGTTTTCTTCAAGCTAGAAATTTGTCCATACAAGCGCTCAGATACCTTATGAAAATTTTTAACGGTACAATTACTTCAAAAAATATATATATTAATGGCACATGCTAAGCTGTTAACATACACCTCTCCAAATGTTAATTAGCCCTTTGCACAATTGCACAAGCGCTTGCATGAAACAGGTGTTCTCCCCAATTTGAGCCTACTGCATAGCCCTGTATATATGTCGCGGTACTTCATCTTTTTCTCTAGAGTTGGAAAGTGGAAGCACTGACAAACTGGGCTGATCCTATAGTTGGCGGCAGCTGTATGCGCATTTATTTCATCTTTCATCACTAATTGAACTTCAAGATTTGTTGGTGAAATTCCAGTAATAATCTGGTCGACTGAGTACGGCATATTTCAGAAATGAACATGCATGTTTGATGTTTCACAAGCAGCTAAGTCTACATTGGCTTTCAGACGGTAACCTTGGAGGAGACCATTTTCCTTCTCTGCATTGGCTACTTGTCTTCCCCGCCCGTTTCTGAAAAGATGCAGGTGCATTGCAGCAGTAGCATCGCACCAGCCCAGTACACCAGCTTTTCTTCTGACTCAATCCTTTCACCCTGTCTAATTTAATTTGTTCCATCGATCCCACCACTGCCACAATAACACTGCTATCAGCAGTTGGCATTTGCTAAGGAATCAAGGTTACCATGAATGTTGTGGAGGATGTGGGCTCATTGATGTCATGGATCTTATACTAATTATTAGTAGTTGGTTCATATTTGATTTTGATGGGGGAAAATCTCCTAGTACACCACATTTGTGCCTCTCTGAATATGTCCTGTATACATCACATGGAGAAGTTGTGACTCAAACACCAAAATCCAAGTTCAATTATTGGCACTCCTAGTTGATATCGAATTATTGGCATTTATGGCTACTGCTGCTTAATTGCAAGAACTGAAAAATCACTGTCTTATTTAGAAGGCAGCCCAATATATATATAAGACGAGACTAAAATGCACCCAGGTGCATTCTGTTCTTCGAATGCACCGAACCAAATCAACCAACCAAACCTGCGCGCCAGCTCCACCCCCACGAGCCCCGCGCGCCAGCGCCACCGCGCGCTGGCGCCCGCCCCCTACCCC
>OAMR01000196.1:896854-961665 GCA_900205405.1 Echinochloa crus-galli
GCCCTGGCCACGCGTCCGGCGGCCCGCGCGCGTTCGCCGCGCTCGGGCTGCCGGCCTTCCAGGGTTGCGCGTAGCTCCTGAACCTGCTGGCGCTCCTGCTGGAGCTTCGCCTCCAGCTCTCGCACTTGCGCGAGTTGCGTTTGCGCGAGTGCAGGATTATCCCCAGGTTCGGCAGGTGCTGGTGGTCGCTCGTCACGCGCGGCAGGCGCCAGCGGCGGCTCGCTGCGTGTGACGGGCGCTGGCGGTTGCTCGTAGCGCGCGGCGCCGTCGGTCGTCTCGTCATCCTCATCCGCGGACTCTACCTCACCTTCCAGGACGAAGCATTCCCGCGTGGGGTCGTACTCCCCTTCGCTGGAATCGTCGGAGCAGGTGAGGCAAAAGTCCGCGGCGGCCTGAAAGGAAGCGAAACTTTCATGGTCGCGCAGCCCGGAGTAGTCCAGGTCCGGTCGTTCCCGGTCACACGCGCCCTCCTCTCCATCGGAGTCGACTGTGGACTTGTTCGGCGAGGAAAGGCGTAGGTGGTGGGTCAAACCCAGCTGGTGGCCCGCCGAGCCCGCGCATGCGCCCGGGCCGGCGCTGATCGCTGCGGAATATCTCGTGGCCGTATTTGTCAACCCGTAGGGCAATTGCGTCGCCCCGGCCGCATCCCCCCGGCGTGCTCCCTCCGCAGGAGCTACCGGTGGGGGTGCGTCCCGCTGCGCCATGACAGCAGGCCGGAGCAACAAGTGCGCGTCCCAGTCGGGGAGCACCACGTGCGGGATGACACGTCGCTCCACGAGAACCTGGAGCCCGTGCAGTGCCCGCCGGCCCCTGACCGGGGATGGCGTAGGCGATGCCGGGGGTGCGGTTATCGTGCCAGGTGCCATGGAGGCGAGCCGCATGAGGAAACCCTCATAGGTCGCTTCGAACTCCAAGCTCCCGAACATGATCCGGTATCCGCACGGAAGCGGACTGGGAGACCCCGCGGCGGATGGTGTCAGCATGGCGAAAATGCGGCTTGCCGATGAGGAAACTGCTTGGGTAAGTGGTCGCTCACAGCACTTCCCCTACCTGGCGCGCCACTGTCGGTGCTGAGATTGGCCGACCAGCCTCAGCGCCTAACAGAATGTGTTGTGTCCCGTCCCTCACCGGTTGATGCAAGAGCTAGCACAATGACTCAAGGGATTTTATCCTGGTTCCGGCCTCGGGGCCGTACGTCCAGCAAGGTGTGCTCTTGGCACTATACTATCTTGCACCGGGGTGCTTGTAGTAGGGGGCTACAAGCTTGGCGGGAGAGGAGGTGAAGCCTCCAGGTCCCTGAGCGAGCGGATGACTGAAGTGAAGTGCCAATGTCGCGGCGCGGGTGTGCGTGTGTTCTATCTGTGGTTGTCGTTGTTCTTCTCCGTGTGTCCCCCTTGGTCGGCGCCTTCTTCCCCCTTTTATAGTCCAAGGAGGGAGGAAAGCGGCCCTGAGGGGGTACAGGTACGAGCACAGTACGTGCTACAGAGGGGGGTGTACTGGGAGAGCGTGGCGCCGGGCGTGCCGTCGTCCTTGGTTCTGAGCGGCGATTTAATGGCGAGCTCCGGCTTCTTCGGGCGTCGTGGCCGTCCTTGGTCGTCGGCCGTACGCCTGTTCGAGGGTCTCCCATGCTTACCCGGTCAAGGGAGGACGGGAGTTGGCGGCACAGGGGCGGGATGATGGTCTCCATAGGCCACAGCGTACGGCGTGCTTGCCCCGTCGGGGGAACGGTCAGAGAGTTGGTGGATGTGGCTCGGCACACGTCGGCTTTGTGCGGTGTTTCTATGAATGGATCAGAGAACTATCTATACTGATACTGAACTGAATTGAATGTTTGTTTGAACAGTACTCCCGCTCGAGGGTCTCCCCTGCCCGCTCGAGAGCTGGGCCGTGCGGGGAAGTAGGGGGAATAGTGACAGCGATTTGACAGCTGTACGTCAGCATAGGACTCGCCACGCCTGCTGGGCGATGGGGACGGGCGACCCTGTGGCCGGAGTCACTGGGATTGACAGGGCGTGGCGGAGTTGACCGGAGTCCGCCTCTGGTCGTCGTCCGTACGCCATCCGAGGGCACCCCCATGCCCCTTCGAGGGCTTCGTGGTGGGGGAAGGACGGGAGCAGTTGGCACAGTTCGGTGGAGTGACCCGTGCCTGCCCGCATAGTGGTGAAGCGTCAGCACAGCGCCGGGGGCAGGTGGCGCAGTGGACCTGACTGTATCAGCGACGTGGAGCAGGGTGGAGTCCCATCCCCATCCTTTGACTTGGGCATTTGGTAGGTCGCGGCATTAAATGCGTTTGCCAGGCGGAGCGGCGGGGCGTTGCCTCAGCGAGTGGAGGGGCGACCTCGAGCGGAACGGAGTAATCCACTCGCTCGAGGAGGCGCGCGGACCTCGAGCGAGGCGGAAACGAGGCTGCCCCCGCTCGAGGGGGTCGAAGAACCTCGAGCGAGGCGGAGATGCGGCCATGCCCGCCCGAGGGGGTCGAGGGCCCTCGAGCGAGGTGGAGATGACGTTCGCTTTTTGGTCCTTGGGGCGAATCAAGCCGGGACGGTCGTTTGGGCCGTGGCGGGCGTCACCGGGCCGCGTTGCCCAGGTTTCATTTGGGCCGTTGTTATCTTAACCTTTTTGCCCGTCGGTGATTAGATGTTTTTTTAGGGTGATTATCCCTGGTGGTTAGGGGACTCCCCTTGGGATGTCCCCGACACATAGATATTTATTGCAGATTGTCATGGAGCTTGTTTTAGCATATATATTGTCTGTTTCAGCATAGATACTTTGTGCTTCAAATATTCTTTCTTATTCCACATATCCGTGCTTTGATTCGGTGCAAAATTTGAGTCCCTATGATTTTCTGGTAGATTTCCTATGACATTTTATTGTGAGAGTATATTTCCTATGACATTTTTTTTGAAAACCATATGCATGAAGCTGGGTAGATGTTTTTATTACTTCACTGTATATTTTCTATGCTAGTTTTTGAACAGATAACGAGATTTAAAGAATGTTTGGTTAAAATTTGAGTTCCTATGCGTTCTTGCTATATTTCCTATACCAATTTATGAAGCTACTATATAGTCTGATGGTCTGATTTTTGTTCTGTCATCAGCATGCGTGCCCCTTCTCGTCTTGCCCCGCTCCCACGGCGTTCGCAAGCACGCCAGGCTGATCCGCGTGCCGCCGCCGTCGTCCGCCACGCCGGCCGCCGTGAAGAGCATCGGTGAGGTGGCACCACGTGGGAGTTCCGTCCAGGGTTCATCGGTTGACACAGATGTATGTACCGCGTCCTGTTTGACAATTTATATCATAGATACTATGGACAATTTGTATGCACTTACCAGGTTTCTATGATTTTATGCGGTGTTTCTATGAATGGATCAGAGAACTATCTATACTGATACTGAACTGAATTGAATGTTTGTTTGAACAGTTAAACTAATTGATAGAAATTTCTGGTTTCTATGCTTTTGTGGCATATTTCCTATGCTATTATTATCATGAAAATCATACGTCTGAAGCTGGGTTGATGTATGTACATGTTTGAAGCTAAGTTGATGTTTCTATGCATTCTTGTATATTTCCTACGATATTTTTTTGGTGAAGGTGAAAACCACGTACAAGACCGAAAGTCAAAAAGTAAACTAGGACATTTTTCTTTTTCATGTTTTTTATGACTTTTTGTGTTGATTTTAGATCTGTGATGGTCATACACATTTCAATAGGTATCTATGACATTTGAATGTCGGCGGAATCATAGAAACTATACAAATTGTCAATAGCTTATATGCAATATTAATATGTTCCTATGCAATATCAATAGCTTATTATGCAATATCAATAGGTTCCTATGCAATATTAATATGTTCCTATGCGATATCACTAGGTTCGTATGCAATATCAATAGGTTTATATGCAATATCAATAGGTAGATATGCAATTTCAATAGGTACCTATGACATTTGAATGTCGGCGGAATCATAGAAACTATACAAATTTTCATACAAATCCCACTGAAAGGCGTAGTTTTTTAAATTCAAAATTTTCAAAAAAAATATATTCAAACTGTGCACGAAAATGTCAGAAAACTGGTGGTGAAACCCGTTTGTGAATTGGAGATTCGAGTGAAGAATTATCGCGAAAATAGTAGGAATCACGTTGGTTTGCATGCATGCATGTGTGCGTCAGATGGTGTACAGGGGTTTGTGAATTGGAGATTCGAGTGAAGAATTATCGCGTAAATAGTAGGATTCTCGTTGTTTTGCATGCGTGCGTCAGACTGTGGCAGGTAATATCTTTTTTGTTTGAAATGTTCATATGTCTTTTGGCGACAAATATATGCATGTAGTAATGGTTTGTACGACATTTTCTCCTTGGTGCGAGTGGCCCCGCGAGCACGTGTCCTAGGCAGTTGGTGGGTTGGTTGGTGGCCTGGGCTGGTGGGTCGGTTGGTTGGAGAGAGAGAGAGCTGATAGCTAGTACCGATCTGGCAAAAAATAATTAACAAACAAAAGGCACAACCACACAGAGGAGGCATGCATACACTGATGAGAAGTGCCTGCGTACCATGGATCGGGAGGCACTGGGATTCCAGCTTATAATTTGCTATAGTAATGTGGAATCCTGGTCCTTGGGGCCAGTGACAATTAATGATACGGCGCTTCATCCAGATGTGGCATACAAGGGTCATCTCTTGGAATTGCAGCAACATCTGGATCTGCTGCGAGTTGCCTCTGGCGTCTTGCTCATCCCTCGACAGGGTTTGTAGTCAGAAATCGGCTATAGAGCCAGCAGGAATACCCATGTTTCTGATGGGCTGGAAGGGATATGGGATAGATGGATCTGCGGCTGTAGTCGTTTTCATGCCAGCCAATGCAAGCAGATGTACCGTGTCTGTATTTCACATCCGTTTGAATTCGGCCGCAACTGAAACATAGCCGCTGGGCAAATTTTCAAGTGAAAGCTATGCCTGCCCACTAACTAGAAGCAATTTTATTCTGTGCGAATGGTTTGGGAATTTAAGCAAAACCACTTAAACACAAATGACGTATGGATTACAACTTGAAAAAAAGGGCAGAAAAGTAACAGTTTGGAGTGTCGGCAGGAAATGAGACTGATTTCATTTGCTGTGCATGTATTAGCAGCTTAGTAAAAATGTTTGCATCCCCTTTGCAAGGGGTTCAGCTGGTTTGTGTTTATTACATCAGGGGATAGTGCAAGTAATTAAGTTTAAGGCTATCGGCACCCGTTGTACTTCAAACACATCCTCTAAAAGGAATCTTCTGTCCTGGTCATTGAGATTCTCTACTTCAGTTTCAGTTTTCCAGCGCTCGTCATATCTTGTATCTCCTACTCTATATCCTAATCATCAACATTTTCTACTCAAATCTATTTTTCCCACCCTACTATAGCCGCTGACGAGTGGGACCCACCTCGACCTTATCTACTCCCCACCGCCCACCATCCTCTCCACCTCCCCCTTCTCTCTCTCCCCTGCTCGCCGCCGCCCATGGCCCCTTCTCTCCCTCTCCTCCTCCGGTGGCGAGCGGCGCGCGGCCGCGGGGGCGAGCGGCGGTGGCACGCGAGCGCGGCGGGGCTTGATTCGGCAGCAGCGGAGCTCCATGGCGCGCGTCGTATGGTAGGACAATGTTTATCACAAACAAACGAAAAGTGCTACAGTGTCGGATGTGACTTTTTCACTTCGCTTTTTACCTTTTTCCAGGAACTAAACACCCCCGTGATTTTGTTTGGTTAAAATAGCATCATGTGCAGTCTATTCATGAGGCAGCGAATTGCCACTGGTATCATATTAGCAGCAGATAAGTAAAAAGTTTGGCTGAAACGGCAGCAAACACATACTATAATAGAATCAATGAATTACTGCGGGCAGCAGCTATCTATATATATGGAGTGCCACGCTGTATGGTTAACCAACCGACCTTAATAGGCCACGCAATTGACAGCCGATAGTAGTGTTCATCAGCCAAGCGACAAAATGCCCAGCAAAAGCTAGATTCTACTGCCGAAAATGTGTCCGATCGAGCTCATGAGGAAGGATGCCGGATGCCCTTTAAGTCTTTAACCCCCTGAGTTGAAGTGTATCGTGAGATTGGGAGGTACAGGGATTCAAAGCTAAGCTGTTATTGAGCAAACGTTAGTCCATGAGAATTTTGAGAATTTGGAGTGCTGCAAGTGAACTGAGCCTGGCGTGTTGCTAACGATGAGCTGCTGAGTGACTTCACGTGCTGATGCACATAAGTCCCTCCCTTTCTGTCCCCCTGTTCCTCGACTCCACGAGGCCGATGTAATCTTCCGCAGGTGTTCAGCGCCTCCTCGATGCAACATTTAAGAACATGAGACAGGCAAGCCCGCATTGTGTTGGTTGGATGCATCATTTCCATGGCAAGACTTCCCATGGGATTTCTCATCTCGGTACTCCAATAACTAGGATGTAGGCACAGTGCTGCAGTAATTGGTAGGTACAGCAAGAGCACCGACATGGTGCACAAAGTCACTGCTGAATGCAGCATTGGCCATAGCTGCACTATCCACACTAGAGGAGTGCAATGGGCCGGTCCTCACTTGTTATTATTGCTGTCACATGAGCAATTCCTTGCAACATGGTCTCTTTTTATTTTGATGAGTCATATAACGGAGGACTAATAAGGATTTGTTTGAATCCACTCGGCTAGAGCTATCCAACTAATTTTTAGGTCCAGGTAGATGGAGGTTTTTGAACATAAAGCTAGATGGAGGTAACCATTAACCTTTCTTTGCATGTAGGCAACCATTAACTCAATCTAACTAACTGCCATTGCTAATATACTCCGATTACCCCTAGCTAGGAGTTCAAATAGATATGAGCCATTACATTTAAAAATAAAATGAAATATTAATAAAAGATAAGATATGATAAAAATATTAATCAAAGGTAAATTTCCTAAAAATACAAAGGGGAGAGAATAACCTTAAAAGGAAGCACACTAGCGAGCCGAGAGGGTCCATCAGCCAAGAGGCTACAAAATGACCGTCCGGCACAACCACTGAAGCTAGAGTACGTGCTTAGAAATGTCCAAGCTCAATGGGAAGGATGCTGGATGCCTTTTTATCTTTGGGTTGATGAAGTGCATCGTAGGATTGGGAGGCATAGGGATTCAAAGCTAAGCTTTGATTGAGCAAACTCCAGCCGATACGAATTTGGAGTGCTGCTGGGTAACGGAGAGGTCTTGCTGCGCTGACGGTGAGCTACTGGGTGACTCCGTGGGCTGATGCACATAAATCCGGATGCTCTATGAGCTGGTAGAAATTCTGCATCATTGTTTTATTTGAAAGCTAGCCTGAACTCATTAGCAGCGTGTAAACACCATATTCTCAGAAATGTAAATATGGTCATGAAGCAGGCTGTGATGCGTCAAGGACCTGGGCATCCATGGATTCTCGTTCTTGTGTAATCATTCAGATGCTTCAATGCTTTATGTATACATCAAGATTGAACTGAAAAAATAAGATATGAATTTTGGGGATTTCTCGGGATTGGAATCCGTGTTGGGTGCGCGATCCCCGTTCAGGGATGGGGACGGGGAAAATCTCCCCCCGTTTGCTATGTCGGGGATGGGGAGCGGGGAGATTTAACATGTGTTTGGATAGAGGGTTAAGGTGGATCAGGATAGGTTCAACCCAAATAGGCCCATATTTGGATAAAAGTTCATGTGGGTTGGGACGAACCACAGACCTAGAAGGGTATATTCCTAGTAGATACGGGTTGAATCGATTCCTCCAAATCGAGGTGGTGGAGTCGACCCAGATGAACGTTATCCCCTCTCCGTCTCACTCGCGATAGGGCTGAGTAGGCGGGCAGAGGCGCGTTGTTCTGGGCGGGGATGCTGGAGTGGGCCAGCGGGGGTGGGCGGCGCCAGCGAGGCCTCAGGCGGGGGTGGTGAGTGCTGGCATGACCTCATATTGGAGCGGCGAGCACCGGTGTCGAGTGCGGCGGCTGGCGTCGGCGAGGCCTCGGGTGGTGGGCGTCGGCGCGGCCTCAGGAGGGGCGGGGGCGGCAAGCGCCAGCACAGCCTCGTGTTGGGGTGGGGAGCATTGGCACCGGGCAGGGGCGGACGACGCCAACGAGGCCTCGGGCGTTGGGCGCCGACGCGGCCTCGGGTTGTAGCGGCAGCACGTGCTCTGGCGGTAGGCACTGCCGGCATGACCTTGAACGCGGAAGGGGCGTCACGTGCTCTGCATACGTGTGACTCCGGGGTGGAGGTGGGGGCCGTCGGCGCCGCTTTGCACAGGCGCAGCTCCGGGGGTAGGTGACCGGCTCTGCTTGGGGCAGAGGTGCTAGTGTGGTTTGGGTGTTGGGGAGAGACCATGGGGGAAGAATATATGGAAGGAGGACAAATATGCATGACATGTGGGCCCTTATGGATGACAGGTGGGCTCCACATATAGCAGTCACTAACAGTGTGAGAATGGCATCCATGTTGTCCCTCTCAACACATACAACCAAACCAAAAACTGTGTCCAACCCATACCTCTCAACCAAACACGAAATAGGTTGAACCTAACCCAAAAAAAGAGGAAATTTATTATTTGACACTAAACCAAATTATGGTTCTTTTTTTGGGTCCGGGAAAGTTTTTCCTCCTCTATTTGACACTAACTTCTAAATTTCATTCCTTATTTGACATTTCTGTCACTTCCATTAGCCTAAATTAGGCGAAACGACCTCAAAATATCCTTCAAAATTCATGGAACCTTTTCTAATGATATAATATATGCATATGAATGTATTTTATTTAAAAGGATACATCTACCTTTATGGTTTCAAAATTAAAATTTACTAAATTAGACTATCTCTAAAACTAATATGTATTTTACGGCACCAAATCCTTTCAAAAAATGAAAATAATAATTATTAACCATATGGAATGTGGTAGTTTGTAAAATTATTTTTTGAAATATATTACATATAGATTTGGGAAGAACATGATGTTTGAGAAATTTTAGATGGAACTCAAAATTACATATTTAACTTATAATAAAAAATAGTTGTATACACTATTTTATCGCATAATAAAAATATTAGTTATTTTTTCTTAACTTTTTTAAAGTATTTTAGTGCCATATTTAGATTAGCTTTTAAAATGATCTAGCTTGCCAAATTTTAGATTTAAAACTATAAAGGCACATGTATTATTTTAACTAACATATGTTCATGTCTATTTATTATATTGATAAAAGTTTTTATTGAATTTTCAAGGTGATTGGAGGATGTCTTACTTAACTTTTAAAAGTGACGAAAGTGTCAAATAAAAAATAATGTTAAAAAACACTATCAAATAGAGAAATAAAATTTCAGTGCAAAAAAAGTACCAAGTTATATTTTAAAGTTAAATAAGAAATTTACTTTAAAAAATAGGAATGGACTCACTTGATCTCTAAACCAAACGCATGCTTAATTCACACGGGGAACATAACTACCAAAACCCGACGGAGATAGCCCCGTCGCCATCTTGAATTGCCGCCCAAATGGGTCCGTGGTTTCAGAGACTCTCTGCTAGACTGCTACCCCACCTGTCAGCTTCCTCGCTCGTTCATCTCCGATTCCACCGAAATCCCAATCCGCGCCGCCGCGATGCGCCTCGGCCGCCGGGCGATCTTCCCCCTCGTCCGCAGCAGCAGCAGCACCACCACCACTACCAGCAGCACGTCGGCCGCGTCCTCACCGCCGGCGGTGCTAAGCGTCGGCCACGCGCTGCGGGAGCGGCGGCGCTTCACGGAGGCGGACGTGGCGGCGTACGCGGCGGTCAGCGGCGACCGCAACCCTGTGCACCTCGACGCCGCCGCCGCCCGGGACCTGGGCGGGTTCCACGGCGGCCGCGTCGTGCACGGCATGCTCGTGGCCTCCCTCTTCCCTTCCATCATCGCCGCCCGCTTCGTACCTGCGCTCCACACACTTTTTCTCCCCGACATTTCGTCGAACAGCTCGTGAGCGCGGAGACTCACGGTGAGCCTTGGCCTGATGCTTGGTTGGTGCAGCCTGGGGCGGTGTACGCGAGCCAGACGCTCAAATTCGCGGCGCCGGTGTACGTCGGAGACGATGTTGTCGCTCAGGTTCAGGCTCTCCACATCAGGGCCACCACGACTGCCAACAGCAGCACGGCAAGCCGATACGTGTATGTGTGCCACGTCCATCCTCTCCCCTTATCCCTCTTTGACGATGATTAAAACTTCATCCAAAACTAACAATTGATGTTATTGCGCTGTGCAGAGTCAAGTTTGCAACCAAATGCTTCGCTGACGAAGAGGAGGGCTCTCTTGTGATTGAGGGGGAAGCCATGGCCCTCCTGCCCACACTGGAGCTCAGCTCTGAATCAACTAGCAAAGAGAAAAAGGTGACCTATGTTGTTGCTTAATAATAGTACTAGTATGAGTAGCACAATGCCGAAACTTTTAGTCACAAATAAGAACATCTTGTGCTGTCTGTCAAAAAATTTATCATATCTCACCTGATAATTCCTCTCTTCACTAATACACTGTGTGTGAATTGAGTTTATTGTAGCTGCCGCATTTGTTGCATGGATGGTGAAACTAACCTGTTGTTTATGCCTATGAATCCATGTGATTATGTTCAGTAGGCCAATCACTCATCCATGGACAGTGCCCATATCATGTCTGTTAACTGCTGGTTACTAGCTACTGCCATATAACAGGGGCTTCCACAAACTTTCTGTTTACATCTTTTGCATTTTATCAACGAGAATGAGAGTATGTGAGTTATTTCATAAATAGAACATCTTACCATGAAAATCTATAATCAACTTGTGTCATCCATGGAAGTGATGGGATCTAAGCAAGATGATCCAAAACATGTAAGCAATAAGGAAGAACAGCATCAAATTGAGATATATTGGTTGTTTCATTCGCTATTGAATCTTGTCTATTCCTCTTATGTTGTGTACAGTTGTAATCCAATTATATTTTAGGTATAGTAACGGACTCGGAGAGTTGCCATGTAGCCCTACCCCTCGGAGTATATAAGAAGAGGTAAGGGTGCCCCTAGAGGATCATCCACAATGGGATAGGAGTAGGGAGGACAGACACAACAATCAACACCCGAGAGCAAGGCACAATACAATCCACCCCATACAGGACGTAGGGTATTACACCAATCCGTTAGCTTGAACCTGTCTAAATCTTGTATCTTTGTGTCCCTGGGTTACCATCTTGCTCCAGGTCTTGGCGATCCCCTTCTACAATTCTACCGTCGTGGGGCACCCCATGGTCGGTTGCTGGCACCGAACACTAACAGTTACTTATGACATTAACAAACTAACTATAATTTATAACTTAAATGAATTTGGTTGTCTGATACTCTGGTGACAATTAACAGAAGCAACTTATTTCTTTCTTTTCTTTCACTCATTTTTCTGAAACAATCTACTCAACAGTAGGCAATCCTGTCAAACATAAATATTTAAATTTTCGTTGTATCAAATGTTATTGGCAGTAATAGGAGTAACCCCTGTACAGGACCTAGTGTCGAGCCCTTTTTTTCAGAGTTTCAGTTCAGTTCAGTGTTTCGTTTCAGTTGGGTCTTAGTGGAGTTGTCTGGTTCAGTCAAGGTTGTTGGAGAGTCCTAGTCTTCAGGGAGTTGTTATCAGCAGAGTCAATTGCGCTCCATCATAGGATGTATTCCTGGTTGATAGGGGGCACTATGGCCAGTAGTTTAGTCCATCAAGGCCATGTACGTTTGCCTATCAATAAGAGAGCAACATAAACTAAAAGCTGCACCTTTTGCATCGCCAAATTCTCTGGGTGTTCATTGTATTCTTGAGCTAGGTGAGTTGAGGAAACTTACAGGCAGATGGAATAATGCTGTCACTGAAGTTTAGAAACTGGTAGTGTGAATTCTTTATTTCACCTAGTCGGCATGCCTATTCCTAAATAAACTCTCAAGCCTATTCTGCCAAGAGGCAACGTGGATTATTTTCTGATATTACGTTGCCTTCTTGTTTACAGTCAGAAGTTTTTGGTGTTATATCGTGAACGTGAATTATATTTCTGTCTTTCCACAGTTATCAACGGAGAAAATGTTAATATTTAGTTGCCATTAGCTTGATTCTTGTCCTTAGCTGGTGCTGGCTTAGCATTTCCATGCCCTTTATTATAAGTGCAAATATTTCACTCTAGTACCCTACCAAGATATTTGAAGAAAATGTTGTGCATTAACCTTTCCTTTTTCTTCTTATTTTTTCAGGAAATCAAGGAATAGGCCGAGGCCCATCATTAATTCATCAAAAATGTTGCCACAACAGGCTACTTCCCTAGGATGTATGTGCATTGGATCCCTTGCTATAGTGATAGTGATATTCGATTTTCAACTAAACCCCGATTTCTCTGACATTTCCTAATGATGCTAATATTTTCTGTTATGATAACTAATGGCATTCTTTTCAACCTTAACCATGGTTAGCTTTGGGACTCGAGCAGAGTCAAGCATGCCTAGACAAATTCTAGGCCACATTAATCTTGGACTAGATCACTAATTATTAGGTACATTTTGTATGCCAGAAGCATTTTTGAGCATGCTTGGACCTATGTGTTTACAAAACCCCACCTTGAAATTGTTTGCCCCAGGCAAAAGCCCTGCCTTGGGTGGACCACCCATATATATATCACATATCTTGGGTCCTTATTCTGTTAATTCTGGTCTCCATGTTGCATTCTCTCCCAATCTCTCACCACTACTTCTCTCTATAATGCGGAATTCTACAGTTAGTGGTAGAATGGTGTTAGAAATTAGGGAGAGGGCATCTATTGACAGTATAAAGTTTACTTGGAGTGGTAGAAGTCTTTAGAAATAAGAGCTTCCTAGTAGGGAAATTCCTGGACTTTGCCACTTCCTCAAGAGCCTTAGTTGGTCATTTGTGGAGGAGTGAGTGTTAGTGTAACGGAAATACATAAAACATAGCCATTTCCTTGAGAGCCTTATTTATAAACCCAAACATACGCGTGTCAACAAAGGACAGTTGCATGATAAATCATGGGTACATGTCGGCAGTTGTACCATCGATACCACCTAGCCTCATTTGAACTGTTGACAGGGCAACTGGCTTCTCAGCTATAGAATTGTCGATATGCACAAAGTGCTTCCTGACGGAGTACATGGATCTGAGATGGAGTTTATCATTGCTGTTGGTTTTCATAATGCTGATATGATGTTAGGCATCTATTCTCGCAATTGGCAGAAAGGGATAGCTGGTTTGCATATTTCTATTAAAATAATATTATTTCCAGAAATGTTCCTCACTTGGACCGGTTCATCTAAAAGTTTTGTGCTTTCAGCCAGCATAATTTATATAAAATTGCAACACAATGTAAACTAACGTTGTGGCAATAAAGGGTGGGGGTGTTACCATGGAATGTGACTATTGGAACTGAGAAATATTTAGTTTAACTTCACTTCAAGCATTTTGGAGTTTGGACAAATCTCTGGAGCTTGATTTAATTAACTTTTGTAGAAAAGTGAAGTAGGTTTTCAATTAGTAAATGGTTATTGAAAACCATATTGTTTTCTTTTATTGAAGAACACCACAAAAGTTTTAGCACATATCACCCCTATTTGTGAATGAGTAAAGATACTGAGCCGTCTAGATTTGGGTTAATAATGCTACCCAAGCATATTAGTACACTTGCATATTAATGAAGTGGATAAGCTTCGCTGCCATGTCTAGGATATTTGTACTTGTGCTATCCACCTCTGGCCGTCACATGGTCCTGATCACTGATTGATGGGAGGCTTGGAATCGCTCATGTTAATGAATGTATAGCATATGGTTAGCAAATCGAATGCAGCTTGTAGGCTAGCGGCCAAACAATAACAAAATGCTAATACTTTGTCCCGGTCTGCTGTATGGTTTGGCACACCAGGCTGACCTGGCCACCCTTAAAAACACTGTAGACTAGAACCAAGACGCATGCTCGATTAGTTGGTGCAATCAAGCATCAATCCAGCAATACTCATCACTTTGGCCTCTGACCTCCCCTGTTTTCACCTCTGCTGGGGGCATGGCTAATTTTGGTCCTGATCAACTAGGGGATACCCACAGTATGTATACACTGATTCTAGTTAATTTTTTATCGAATCCATGCAAATTTCTCTATTTATTTTTTTTGTGGCGCGGCCACATTGCATGTTATTTGATGAATCAGTTCTGGAGCCGAGAGTTGCTGCTGGATGGCTACTGAACTTTTGGAACTTATGGGCGACACATATCCTTGTAATCCTGAGCCTCACGCAGCAGGTCATGCTTCTCTTCTTCTCTGGGATCCGCCGACGTCAGGGCCGTAGCTTCAAAAGGCTCTTACTCTGGCTGGCATACCAGCTGGCTGACAGCACCGCGATGTATGCCCTCGGCAACCTCTCCCTCAGAAGCACCATGCGCCAGCACCGGCTCGTCGCCTTCTGGGCGCCATTCTTGCTGCTGCACCTTGCTGGCCCAGACAACATCACGGCTTACTCCCTCGAGGATAACAAGCTGTGGAAGCGCCATCTTCTGACTCTTGTCGTGCAGGTCCTGGGAGCTGGGTACGTTGTCTACAAGCAGATCGCCGGTAGTGGGATCTTGTTCTCCCTAGGTACACCCTTGATGACCACTGTTGCGGTTGCCAAGTTTTGTGAGAAGACATGGGCTCTCAGGTGTGCCAACTTCAACATTATCCGGGAAATGGTGGAGGCAGAGGACACGGAGCAACAAGGCAAATGTCGTCTTTACCTCGAGGATGAACCACTCATGGGGGGTTCAAAGGCAAGGTAGTTGACAAAGAGGAATTCCTGATGCTGCGGGCGCACGCTGTGTTCCGTGTCTGCAAGTCTGCTATGGTGGATTCCTCGGAGAATCCAGGTAATTATGTAGTTGGCATACTTACTTACCTTAAGGAGAATGAGATGGAGTATATGTGGACACTGACGGAGATGGAGCTGTCGCTGATGTATGACATCCTGTACACCAAGGCACCTGTGCTCCACACTCTGCCTGGCTACTGCATCCGTGTTGTCTCGCCTCTTGCTGTGGTTGCTTCCCTTCTGCTGTTCCTGTTCTATGGCATTGAGGGAAACAGAAGCCCGGACGTCGCTATCACCTATGTCTTGTTGGGCAGTGCCTTCCTCATGGAGATGACATCGCTGCTGAGCGCACTCTGGTCTACCTGGACATTCTCCTTTTTATGTGCGACGCGGTGGAGTAGTCTTCGGCACTCAGCTTTGTGTTTGGAGAGGTGGCACAAACTTCGCCGTGTGGTCCTTTCTCTTCGACGGCTTGCCCACAGCACACGAATTGCTGGCTTCTTCAGGTTATCAAGGAGGTGGTCAGGCACCATGGGGCAGTACAACATGTTGGAGGTGTGCACTGCAAGGCCTGGAAGGTTTGCAGGGATACTTGGTGATGGCATGCCTGCTGTTGGTGTTCCAGATGGCCTCAAGGACTTGGTGGTCGATTACATACAATACATGATCGGAAGTGGGTACGTGAACACACTGGGAATGGTCAGAGATAAATGGGGCACGGAGGCGCTGCAGCGTTGGAAAAAACATAGTGACATAACTATTGATCCCAAGTTCCTCGGTGCCGAGCTCCACGAGGGGATCATCATCTGGCACATCGCCACGGACATCTTCCTCGTGAAAAGGCAGAATACCAAGGCTGAGGATAAACAACTTGTGAAGGAAGTGCAGATACTATCCAACTACATGATGTTCCTCCTCGTCAAACGACCTGACATGCTACCGGGCCTTGCTCAGAACAAGCTGTACCAATGGACCAAGAGAAGCCTGGACACTCAATGGATTGACATCATCAGCAATGGCCTTGTGTCTGATTCTGGGCTCCAGCCAAGTGAGAATTTTGCCAGCGCCTTGTACGAGAAGGAGCTCTCTGGATCCTATGTTCAGAATTTCCGTTTACTATTGGCAATCAAACTAGCTAAAATACTGGTCAGCACCAACAAGTCCAAAAACGCCTTGCAGCTGGTCTATGAGGTCTGGGCCGATTTTCTAATCTACACGGCTAACCGATGCAGCAGGGAGTCCCACGCGAAGAAGCTCAACAGTGGTGGTGAGTTCACAACCCTCGTTTGGCTTATGACAGACCACCTTCACCAGGTCTCCGTTAACCGTTATGTTTACGCACCTACCGACGAATAAAAATCATTGTATCGCTTGTTTAATATGTGCTGTGCATAAGGTGCTTGGTTACCAATATTCCTATGTTTGCGTATGTTAACTTCATAATTTGGGTAACCCAGCGTGAAGTGGTAATTGATGGATATTTTGTCTATCGATCAGCAATAATCAGAACACGTTGTGTTTTACCTAACTCGGGGATTATTCAAGAGCGAAGCTAACGTGCTAATTTTGTCACATTCTGGTCATACCTTTGGCTACAAATATATGAAATCTGTAGTGGGTATGAAGTATGATGGCTAGGGTAAATGACGTTGCTGGAGTTGATATGCCGGATTCAGGAAGGACGAACAGAGTCGTGGAGAAGAACAGTTTTATTAAACAGAGGAAGAGAGGATGTCGGGCAGCCACCACGCTCTTAAAATGATCACTATACAATAAATGCACCCTTGTGTATACAGTATATTGCTTAGGCCAGTCTCAATGCACCATTTCATTACACGGTTATCTATACCAGAGACTACATAACTGTGCCAAAGGAGTGTTATGGTGATAAACTCCTCTCACATCCCATGAAACTCTGACTTCTCTCTCTTATTCCACGTCAGCACATTTAATGCCATGAAACCCCCACTGAGATTGGCCTTATGTGGTCTTTATAGCATTGATGGCTAAAGTAATCCATATGTATATAGACCGGCCACAAGAAAATAAAGTATAATGCTTTTGAAGTTTACTGTTTATTAATAATTAAAAATAGAAATGGTTGGTTCAGGGAACTGCCACATCATGAGGAGGTTGACGAGGAGTAATCTTTTTTGGATTATTTGGATCGGTACCATTGCAATTTTCAGAACTTGAAGATATATCATTACAATTCGCCTATTCGCAACTATGCTATTACAATTTATTCTTTGTCTGACATATACCACTACTTACCCTTTCGATGTGTTTATCAAAAATTTTGGTCCAAATTACCCTCGTCTTCTTCCCTCCTCTAATTCATTCTCACTCTCTCTCTCTCTCTCGTTCGGCGGAGCAGGAGCTCAGGGGAAAGCCGCCGTGCGACTCCTCCTCTCTCCCCGAGCGGCTCCTCCGTCACCTCCCTTCCTCTGTTTCCGGGCGGCTCCTCCTCTCTCCCTGGGCGGCGTCAAGGTCGACGACGGCGGCGACGAGGTGAGCGCCAGCGGCCTCCTCTTCTTCCCGGTAGCGCCCTCCTCTTCTTCCCGACGGCCTCCTCTTCTTCCCTCCCTCCCCTCCGATGCTGCTCTCTCCTTCTCCCTCCACGCCCGCAGAGCTGGCTGCAGAGGCCATCACGGAGGCATGGGGACTCGGCCTCCGGCGGGGTCAATGCTGCCCGGTGGGAGCGAGGCTTGGTGACGTGGTCGCGGCTTCCTCCTTCGCTGTCGGCGCAACTTCCTCGACGATGACGCCCGCATGCCAAATCGAGCTTCGCCGGGAGCGGACGCGCACGCCGAGATCCGCCCCGACGGCTTCCTGCTCCGCGTTGACTAGGAGTGGCCGCGGGGGTGCAAGAGCGGCACTGGCCGAGCACGAGGGTGGCGGCGTGCGGACGGGCGCGAGAGTGGTGCCGACGGACGGATCGAGTGTCGGCCATGAGAGAGGAGAGATGAAGAGGAAGAAGATGAGGGCAATTTGGTCCAAAATTTTTTAGAAACACGTCGAAGGGGTAAGCAGTGGTATATTTCAGACAAAAAGTGAATTGTAATGGTATGGTTGCGAATAGGTGAATTGTAATGGTATATCTCCAAGTTCTGAAAATTACAATGGTACCAATCCAAATAACCCATCTTTTTTCCGGCACACAGGAGTCATAGGACCCATATTAAAATTTCTAACCGGTCTATACCACTGTGACAGTAGATATAAACTAATGCTACATGTTGTGGAGCCCATACATAAAAACTGCCCGGTCTTTTAACATTGCCCTTGCCCTAAGGCAACAAGAAGAAGAGCAGGGATGGTTTAGAATAATTTCATTTCTTCCTTGAGCATGTACTCGTTTGGACCTGATTGTGTCAATACTTCTTAGACAAACAAGTGTTACGCACCTTACACACGTGGTAATCTAGCACACTATACCAGTGTGTGACATACCTTACACACGGTGGGATTGTCCAGTATTGGATTCAAGGCGGGATATGGATTTTGATCCATTTTACATTTTCTTTTGGTTTCTTCGAAATGCAAGATGCTACTCCTTCAGTTTCAGATTGTAAGTTGTTTTGGCCTTTTCAGATACATAAGTTATTTCAGATTGAAATACATGTATCTAGAAATACAAAAATGACCTATAGTTAAGAGCAGAACTACATAAGAAAAGAAGTAGAACATATGAATAGTAAATACACAAGACTATATCCTATGGAATGGAAATATACATGAAAATGCAGCAGGAAAGATCACGTAGATTGAGCATATGAAACATATAAGAATCAAAAGATAAAAACATAGAGTAAATGCAAATATATTTTTTCTCTAAGAGGTGGACCACATCTTAAACGAAAAATTATTCATTTCAAACTATATAATTTATAATATTTAAAATAGAATCCAGATGGAGAAATTATAATTATTACGGGAAAAACTCTTTACGTGGCAGCTGAGTCTTCACACGCTCCCAATGCTCTACTAATCTTCCTATATTGTACAACGTTCATTGTATTTGAGAGTTGAGGCCGAGTTATTTAGGCCTTATCGGTGGCTCAGAAAAATCACCGTGAATGTAAAGTGTCGCGCTCAATTAGTTGCTAGCTTGGCTGCTCGTATTCTGTTCGGTTCTTCAGTTCCCCGTTGTGGCTTCGCAGCTTGTTCCTTCACTCCTGGAGACGCGACGACGTCGGAGCACGCCTGCTGACCGCCGTTGCCGCCTACCGAACGATGGACAAAAGACGCTACCGCTTGTCGGACGCCGGACACGAGACGTTGCCGCCTGCCGACGTGTCGTTGCCAGATGTCGTCATTGCCCACTAGCCGCTAGCCCTCTACAATAAGCAAATGAGGCAATGCCGACCTGCTTATCATCTTATCTAATTAATAATCATCATCTAAAATTCTCCTTTTCATTTTAGATAATATTTTTTTTGAAAAGGAAAGGTTTATTGATCTTAGACAATTACATCGAGATGATATAATTATATAAGATCCAACCCGGCCTCTGCATAACTAAGATGCACCCAGCCAAGGAAAAAAAAACAAAAAATGAGAGCACCATGACCTAGCAAACTACCACAAGCGACTTCATCTTCATCCGCATCACAAACCAAAGCAACTCTTCCTGCGGTGAACGGGTTCGCAAGTTCGAGGACCCTAAACCCTACGAGAATCTAGATCGTTATATTAATTTTAGTATACCATAATTAATCTAACGACCCTAAACCCTAAAGTTCATTTGAAAATAAAAAAATATATTAATTTTGGTATACAAAGTGTCTTCATTTGACAACAAACAAAAAAATATATTAATTTTCTAATGCGACAAACAAAAGTACGCGATTATTATGGTGCTGTAATTTTATATAATTTTTTTGAGCACCTTGACATTATCAAATGAAAAAAATTCAAAACTAGAAAGTTGTAGATCTCATCGAGGGCTACAATTTTCATATAAAAATCATCTTCATCCGATGTTGTATCGAAGAGTTATGATTTTTCGAAGATTCAGCCGAAATAAATTAATTAAAAAAGAAAAAAAAACAAAACTGCCGTTACTGTAGCAATCCGGCGTCGCACTGTGCCATGCAAGCCATGCAAAATCGGACAGGACCTGCGGTGAACGGGTTCGCAAGTTCGAGGGGCTGGATGTCCGGTTTCTAAGTTCATGGACCTATCTGACACTAGGTTGCAAGTTGATGGGCTAATGGTGTATTTTACTTCTAAGCAAATGAGGCAATGCCGACCTGCTTATCATCTTATCTAATTAATAATCATCATCTAAAATTCTCCTTTTCATTTTAGATAATATTAGATAATATGCAGAAGAGAAAGACCATTCATTCATTCATTCATATGTGTTTAAAATAAAATGATATGGCTGTTGTTCTACTTTGCTTTGTTCATTGTACGGCTGCACCCCTGTATTCAATTGTTGGCTCCGTCCCTAACTGCTTGGCTGGTGATGCTGAAAGCAGTTTGCCTTGTGGTTTTTGTATCTCCCACTATTTTTCTAATGGTGAACCCGGATCACTATCTTGTTCGATAGTCACTGAAGTTGAAAAAAACGTTGGACCTTACTCGGAGAAGTAGTTGAGCACATTATCTAAGGCTCTCTTTGGTAGAGCTACATCGGATTCTTGTTTTCTAAAGTTGATTCTTTAAGAGAAGTGATTATATAGCTTAAAGTGATTCTTTTGTATCCTCTGGCTAACCTCTTAAAATCAGGATGGAGAATCTCTTCACATAATCAGGAGAAACTACTTTTTTCAACTCCCAATTTATTAGAGAATTACTACCTCCGTTCTAAATTGTAGTTTATTGACTTTTTTAACGTAAGTTTGACCGCTCGTCTTGTTCAAAAAAATTGTGTAAATTTAGTTAAATTCAAGTCATTTTTGAAGATTTTTTATTAATAAAGTAAGTCATAAAAAATATGATAATTTACATAAATTTTGAATAAGACGAGCGTCAAATTTAGAGTCGAAAAAGTCAAATGAACTATAATTTGAAATATAAATAGTACTTTACAAAATCAACAGAGAATCGACTATTTGAAAAGTTGTTTCGCAGGTTTTGCTGGATTCACCAGAGAATCAATTGTGGGAGCTGTACCAAATAGGACTGAATCGCCCGAAACACTCTACTACACTCTACCACTTACTCTAGTAAGGGCATGTACAACGCCCCGTGGTCTGCCGTCGACATGCAAAAAACTTTTACAAAAAACTCCCCGCAATCGAATCGAGGCAATACCGTCGTCTGGTTCATCAACTGCACGAATCAGCTGCACGCGGCGGGGGATTTGTTTGGCACCCGAGTTCGCACCTCTCTCTCATCCGCAAAGGTCGAGCTCATGCCATGGCCGTTCCAGAGCAAGAAGGCAGCAAGGCGGAGAGGTCTTTGCGTGGGCGGCGCCCTTCGGCGATGGGATGGCGATGAGGAGCAGTGTTAGGGCTTCGGCTCACCCTCGCGAAGCTCCTGGTGACCACGGATTTGTCTGGCGAACAACGTAGGCGGCGTATAGGCGACGACAGCCGGCGGCGGCTCGGTCTTCCCGTGGGCGGGGTTGCTGTGGCGGACCAGCAGCGATGGGAAGGGGCGCGACGGCTTCAGCGTGGCGCAGGGAAGCTTGTGGTGCCCGTGGCTTGACCGGATCGTCGACGATGGCACGGATCGACGAGTGGCGGTGCTCGGCTCCGTCCGAGAAGATGAACAGTATAAGCTAGCAATGCTTAGTAATACTTGTGTGTTCATGATTTTATAAAATTCATAGTAAAATAAATATATGCTCAAATGATCTCAAACTTGTTTTGTTGAATTTGTCATGTGATGATGTACATTTAAAAAATATGAATACCCATGCTAGGCCTGTGTTTTTATCTATATATTTATTTGTGCTATGGTGTTGAAATGCATATTAAATTATGTATTGATCCAACAAAATGTGAAACAAAATTTCTTAGTCTCCTTTTTATATTTACATTTCAAAATTGTAACCTTTACTCTTGAGAAGTGTTTATTTTATGCCTTTTTAAATGTATTTTTATTAGTCCTTTTATGATTTAATAAGTTATATATAAGATTCATATGAATTATTTGAATGTACAGTGTTTATGCAATAAAATGGCTATAAAGATCAATTATGTACTAGATCATTATAAATTTGTATGTCAAAGAATGAATTAATAGCTCATTATACAGGCTGTCTGTTCAGCTGTCTATTTGGATCAAAAAGACAGTATCTATCGGCACTATTGTACTTTCCCTAATGTTAGCAAAATAACATAGACTTTGTTTAGTTCCCAAATTTGCACCCCCAAATTTACTATGCAAAAAGAAGATTCCAATCACATCAAAATGCCATAGCATGTATGGAGTACTAAATGCAGATGAAATCAAAAACTAATTGCACAGTTTTGTTGTAATTTGCGAGACGAACATTTTGAGCCTAATTAATAAATATTTAGACAATTTTTCGCACATACAAACAAAATGTTGTCGCAATGATTACGAAGAGACATTCAACTCCCAAATTTGGTCATCCAATTTGGGAACTAAACAAGGCCATAATTTTCTTTTGTATGTACTAGGAAAAACGCACGTACGGCACGCACGTTTATTGATGGCATGTAGGTACTAAAACAATATCACTTCACTTTAGTGCAAAGCGCTTTTAAAAATAATTTATATTCGTTCTCTCATATATAGAGAGCTTTAGGTATTCTCAAAACTCATGATAGTTGGCAATTATTTATTTATATGGAGAAAACTCTCTAATTTATTGTCTTTTAGCAATACGGGATATTTGTGTATAGACGTGGGTGCAAATGTGGGTATGTTTAGGTGGGTCTTTTTGGGTGAAAAAAGTTTTGAGTTTAGAGGGAGAAATCAACACAGGTCCCTCCCCCTCTTTTTTGACCATTCATCAATCAATTTTCTCGACATGTGGGTCCTATGTGAGGTGGGTGTGGGTTTTTCATTGGTGAGGAGTGTTTTCTAGATTCTCTATGTATATACACCGGAAAGAAACGAATTTCAGAAGGTAAATAGGAATCCGTGGTCAACAGATCTAGAAATTCCAACACGGCCTTGCCACGTCACGCCGGCCACGGAGGCAAAGCACGCGCCACGGGCAGCGGCCTTCCTCTTTGGCGTCCTTCCGCCCGAAGGAAACGAAACCCCCAAAAACAGCTTTCTCCTTCAAACCGCCGCGTGCAGGGACGGACGAGGACGTGTCAAAAAAAAAAAAAAGGGACGGACGAGGAAGGAAGGAACCCGCACCGCACACAGCCAGCCAGGCTACCAACGCGCGCCTCCGCCGACCGCCCGCAGTTGCCCTCCCTCCCTCCGCCGCGCGGCGCCGCCGCTCCTTCTACCGGTTTCTCCGAGTAAGTCTCCCTATCTCGGTCGATTCCAAATCTTCTGCCCGCTCCACCCGTCCGATCCGTTCCCTCGAATTCGATATCCGAAAATCTGATCCCTGCTCGAAGAATCCAGTGATTGGAACGGTGGTCCGCTTCTCTGTGTTCGACGTGTTTCCGCAGCGGACCCAGTCGGTCCGCCGGCTCGTTTCAATTCTTCTCCCTCGCCTGCCCAATCGTGGTGCCGGTGCGTTTTTTTAAAGAAAAAAAACAAATTAGGTGTGTTTCTGTTCTCACCGAGGACGGAAGGCTTCGATTTGATAAGGGAGGCGTCAGGGATTAGGAGCAGGAGGATCTCGAAAGTAAGGTTGATGCTGTTCTTAGAATTTTATTTTGAAAAAGCCGAACTGAGGCGGTACTGATCTTATCTTAGATTCCTTGCTTGGTTGCATGTCTTCAGTTATCTAATGGTCCATAAAGAGGCAGAGATTCTATAGGTATGGATGGATCTTAGGAAGGAAAAGGGCGAGCACCTAGTTAGGATTGACTATGGAAGTACCCGTTCTGTGTGTCCTAGCAACAGACGTAAAGGGAGTTTTGAGTTTTCCTACGCGTAATGCTTCTCGTTTGGCTTCCCATAATCTAAAGAAAGAACTGCTCTTTCTCCCCTTCTACAAAAATAATACGATTTCTTCGCTTCTGTAAAAATCAACATCATTACAGTGTAATAGTCAAACAGGTTAGCTGAATGTACCTATATGCTTTGTTACATCTCAGCTCATATGGTTGCTTGCAGTTATTGATATTCTTATCACATATGATTCCAGCCGTAGAGGATGATCTTGATTGACATTATCCCTTTTTTACAAACAACTCAATGATATGTTAAGACTCTTCTGTAACTGGACTTTGACTTCAGTTGATAATATATCACTTACACTTCATGGGGATGATCCGCGAAATTTTTCAATTATTGTTGTAATTTGGAAAATCTCCCTTCTAGACTTTGCTATAGAATTACTCCAGTGTCATGTTGTACTCGCTTTTTTGATGTATGATTTTACAAATTGGTACATGAATTATTTTCGTGATGATATGTGTAGAGATTAAGCGAAGCTGCAAAACTGAAAAGAAAAGAAAACAATTCTGCCTTAGCAGTCTCCTAAATGGTCCTTGTATTTTTATCTATGTTTATGTCACATCATGCTATCATTGTTGATTTGGTGGCCAGAAATATGTCAAGTCTCTATTATGATATTATCATTAACATTCTTTTGCCTTCTGTTTGTTCACTGCAGCCATGTATAATAACTACGGGAACCCTCCTGGGATGCAGATGCCACAGCAGAATTCTCAGCCTGGCCAGTTTAACAATCCATTATATGGTGCAAGCTCAGGTATAATTAGATCTGGGATAGGAATATATGGGGAGAAGTTCTTGGATTCTAGTTCAGAATTCATGCAAAGCAACGTAAGGAGCCTCCAACGAACCTTATCTTGATATTTTCATTGCTTGCGTTCTCTCTAAATTATTGGGTTCTGTTCTTGCAGATCAATAGATACTTCTCCAACCCGCAGTATTACTTCCATGTGAATGATCAATATGTCAGGAACAAGTTGAAAGTTATACTGTTTCCATTCTTTCACAGGGTAAATCACCTTTCCTAATAACATTGCATGTAAAACTGGTTCTCCAATAGTCTACGAAATAAACTGCTATTTCCCCAATATCCTTGCAGGGGCACTGGACTCGAATAAGTGAACCTGTTGGTGGGCGTTTGTCGTACAAACCTCCAATCTATGACATAAATGCACCAGATCTGTACATCCCTTTCATGGCATTTGGAAGCTTCATCATTCTTGCAGGCTTTACATTAGGTTTCATGGGAAAGTGAGTAGTTTACAATTATTCTTCAGTTGCCAGATGGTTATGACCAAATGTCCCTAATTTAAGTACATGATACTTGTGTAGGTTTACTCCAGAAGCTATAAATCTTCAGTTTACAAGAGCACTAATTGGATGGGCCTTCCAACTCATGATTCTGAAATGTCTGCTCTACACAATGGGTGGTGGTGAGGTGCCACTACTTGACTTGGTAGCGTATGGTGGCTATTTATTTGCTGGGCTTTCCCTTGCTGTTGTTGCAAGGCTCATATGGGCATACTCGTATTACGTCATGATGCCATGGATGAGCCTGTGCATGGGAGTGTTCTTGGTGAGGACAATGAAGAGGGTGCTTTTCACAGAGATGAGAAGCAGCGAGAGGCACTCATCGCGACAGCACTACTTCCTTCTTTTCATGGCAATAGCACAGTTTCCCCTGTTCTTCTGGCTTGGCAGCATAGGTGCATGATCAGTGGTGTTTGGTGTAGTTTTTGCGATGTTAAGTGATATTTAAGTATTTAAATGTGTTGTAAAAAATAGTTGGAGAATGATCTCAATAGCTTATGCTGTTCGATCATCAACAGTATATTCTTGAATCTTGGCCAGGTTTGAGTGGTACTGTATAGCTTGAGAGTACTGCTTGTGAAGTTCCATGTGATACTTCCTATAGTATTCTTCGAGTAATTTAGAGCATGTTTCAAAAAGTCAAACAAACTATATAATTTGGAACGGTTGGAATGGAGGTAGCACTTTTTTAACATGCGAGTTCTGTGTTTTTCAATACTTGCAATGTGCTATCTCAGATTGAGATTTTTTTAAAAAAATTCTAATTTAGCAGAAATAAGAATGACATATTTTTGAGACGATTACACAATTACAAGTATGATTTGAAGCTTGCAGCTTGGAAATTCTGTCTGCGAAGTTCTTTGTGATTCTTTGGACACATTAAGAATGGTCACTAAAAACATTAACTGTGTTTGCGTATATTCTGACTTTGTTTATAATACTGTCTCAGAATGATCCAAGTAACTGGCAGGGAAAATTTGCTTTCAGTTGGCCATTAACCTGGAAAATTGTTCCTCCCAGGTTTGGAACGCTCGGAGCTGCTCTTACAAGTTAATCCAGCTATCGCTATTTTGTCAGATTAGAAGATAAATTTTACGTTGTACAATTGCTAATACCATCAGATCAAGGTGGCCGCAATATATCCTGACGTGTATGTAATTATTAAGAGTAACAAGTTGTGCATTAAATACAACTTCTGGCCTCAACATTACCAACCAGAATGCTTTCGACAAAATCGCTACATTGCCAAACAATATTTCAGTACTTAGGAGTTACAAATTAGAAGCCAAAAAAACTTTCCAGGTTTCCATTTCCACAAGTAAAACCACTATTGCATATGAGTTACCCTTGCCGAACAACAAAGTTTTAAACAGACTTTGCAGTATAAAATTTTGTATTCTACAGCGATCGGTCAAAACATATATCACACCAAAAGTAGCGGGAATTTAAAATCATGTGCCAGGTAGCAAGTAAAGCAGTAAGGTAATGTGAATGGCAGAAGAGAATTCGACATCTTAGACGCCCGCAAGGCATTGATTGTAGGCTGCAAATAAAGTTCCAGTCAAACATCATATTATTACATTGAACATGCTCCTTTTCGTCATTGTCACAATTATATTGCAACCACCATCTTGGTTTACTGACTCAGGTGACTTGCCAAGATTCATCAGAGCTTTGTATCAGCCAAGACCACTTGTTTATCATCCTCTGGCAAAAGCAAAGAATTTCAGTTACAGGCAAAGTAGATACAGGGTAAAACTCTGGAAGGGAATGTAAACTTTCTATGTCACAACTCAAAAAATAGAGAGATAAAATGAAAAGGAGCAGCTCTTCCCCAGGGATCCCAGATGAGGGAAGCCTAGGAGAGTCGCTGACTCCAACTATCGTCCATGTACGATCCATATAGATCTGACCAACTGCCCATCCTACCTCCTCTACCTTTTTGACAGCTAACACATATCATTAAATCAGCATACAACGTGCTCCTAAAGGTCTGGAGCAAACAGATCGCTGGTTTTAATAACCATTTTTTTAAAAAATTATGTTTATGTTAGCGGAACATTAACATATCATATCATTGATATCAAAGAGAATTGAGAAAGCAATGCAACAATGCCAAATGCATAATATTTTCCCTTCTCAATAGAACACCAAGCGAACGATGAATGCCTAAGCATCGCACTAGGACAGAACATGTCGAATTTCTAGTATTCTTGCTGATGGAATGTCAAGCCTTCCATTTTCAGTAGGGCCCATGATGCTATGCTGTTTGCATTGCATACGAGAATTCACTACAATGGCCCCTCTCCCCCCTGGTATGCTATTCTACGAGAACCCTCTCAGCATGTGCCAGGTAGTTTCCTCAAAGGGCCTCCTCAGCTGCCAGTGGGACAAGCAGCAGTTCTATGTATAGAAAAAGGCGTCAAGTCCTCAAAGAGCTGAAGCTATACTTAACAACAACAAAGCTTTTATTCCCAAGAAAGTTGGGATAGTCTAGAACACTAGAGATGAAACCCAACATGAGCCACCACTAAATAACAAGATAAAAGTCACAGCAGAAAAGTGCTCAGAGAATATGTTATGGACACACAAAACTAAAAAAGCTCAAGTTTGCACATAATAGTTATTACCACAAGACAGCACGAGAAATTTCTAATTAAGTTATCATCACCTAAGACAGCACAAGAAAACATAGATATTGATCTAAATCCTAGATGTTAAACAAATTAACAGGAATACATTCAAACACAGATGAAAAGTACATAGCACAACACACCATGGACCTGTTGCTATTATTGTCCTCTATGAAGCAGCAAATGCTGGTATTTTAACTTACTAATTACTGATGCATGACCAGCATCACATTTCAGTAGGTGACATACAATGTTTGCCGGGTACTATAACATATAGTGCGACCAAAATGTTTGGAAATGATTAAACCAATTAATCATTATCACTTTATCTGTCATTGTCATTATCACTTTATCCATCATTTTAAGAGGAATTAAAACTGGTTTGCAACAAACAAGGCTTGAAGTCAACATGCTAGGTCATTGCTACAGACCCCATGTTGAGGAATCAGCAAAATGATGTTAGAAAACAATGGTTCTAAATTCTGGAACAACAGTAGGGAAAAAATTTGGAGACTGCACAAACTAAGTTTATTTCACAAAGTAGTGCATTAAAAAACACAAATGTGACAATCATGAAAATGCGACGCAAATGCACAAATAAGTGAGCATTATAAGATTTATGTTTTTATATTTACCATGAGAAATACTCATATTATATAGCTTCCATATTGTTAAGTATACAATTTTTCAGGAATTGATTGTCAAATATACAAATGTTTGACTTAGGACAAAGCTAAAACCATTGTGAAATGGAGGCACTATATGGCAATCAGGACCTTACCCAGGTACAATTTTCAGAGTGGCTATTCACAGAACAAATATGCAAGAAGTATGCATAGTTCGCTTAATATGAAAATTTACTGGAATAGCAATAGCCTGATAATACATAAAAGAAAACTTTGGTCTCCCTCTTAACATTTCAAAAAAATTTAAAGAATGTTTCTTTATGCAAAATATAGAGATAAAATACAAAAATGGATCCATCCATATTGTGTACCAAATATAACAAAATGTTGATAATTTGATATCGATTATAGTTTCAAACAACTCTATATTTTTTCTTACTCTATCCAAATACGCATGTAAGAATTGAGTTCAATATCAGTACCCAATCCAAACAATTGGTATACCACGATATCCTATGCTCTTAGACTGTCTCCAACAATGGAGACCTAAATCGGAGACCCATTCACCGATTTGGGTCTTCCAAAGGGAAAGAGTAGCCACCCAAAAACTTACCGTCTCCAACAGCCAATGCATCCACGGCGCGGGAAGCAACTCTACACCGCGCCAAAACAGAGAGAGAGGAGAAGAACCGGCCCTCCACGCGGGAGGTCATCGCGGTGCTGGAGGAGATCGAGGCCATGTCCATGAGCGCGGCGAGGCTGGATGGCTCGGCATCGCGGAACGGGCACACCTCGCGGCCCGCCCGGGTCGGGGTCGAGCATGGACTGAGCTGGCCTGGCGGTCGGCCGCCGCTGCTTCAGCTCCGGCCGGTGCGCCGCTGCTTCTTCCGCTTCGGTTGACGCGCCGCTGCTGCTTCCGCTCTGGCCGGCGCGCCGCTGCTGCTCCTCCTCGACGACGGGCTCCTCCTCCTCCTCGACGCCGACGGACCGCTTCATGCCCCTGGCCGCCGCCCGCGCTGGCCGTCGTTTTGGGTGGCGACGAGGTGGGTACTCAAAATGGGTCTCGGGTTTGGGTGTTCCGTTGGAGACAGTTTTGGTGACCCAAAGGCACTGTACGTGACCTAAAATGGGTTTGGGTTGTGGAATTGGTGCTTTGTTGGAGATAGCCTTAGCACAAATCCAGATTCAATACAGAATTACAAAACTTGAGAGCTGCAGCGCGTCTAACTAGAAAATTTGATTGGTAAATCCTTCTGCATTATCAACACAAATAGATGCAATCACGTGAAGAATTTGATAATTATGAAAAAGTTTGATATTAAGTTTGTACGATATCCTTTTCTTGATGCTAAAGGGTTTTGAGAAGAGACTACCAATATCTACAGAAACAATCCTAACTCATATTGTACAGTACATAATTTGTAAGATTCAGTCTCTTTGTTCAGACAGGTGACCTCAGAGATAAAATAAAATAACTTAGGTAATGATAGACAAATTTAATACGAGCATGTGGTTATCTTGTGTTTTCACTTGACAGTGTGTACAGGTCCAAAACATCAGATGAAATAGAATGAGGGATAGTTCAACCTGAATTCAGAAAGGAATCTGGAGCTAGCTGAGTAGAGTCACTAATCCATATCAAATCCATGTGATGAATGAATCTGATCTGAATCTGCTTTAGACAATAGATGCGATTTGGTAGAGCTGCTATGTTATGGCCTGGGCCCTTTGGGCCAGATTGGCTTGGTTGCAATTGTACTACAGTAACTCATGAACTGTAGCATTGCAGGTTAGGGTTAGTTAGAGATAAGAGTAATAGATTAGGACTATTGCTTAGGGGTTAAGTAAACCTCTCTATATAAAGAGAGGAGTTGTATCGATCAAGGGCAAGCAAGAAATAATCAATCTAGTTCCCCTCTCATGTTCGTCCCCCTCATCTATGATCTAATCTCTCAACCATAATAGCCGACTCCATCCGGCTATCCTCCTAGTGGTGTTTACCGGACAAGGACCATGACATGCTGCCAGTCCTTTTGAATTAATCATACCCACAAAACAAACACGATTAGAGAAATGCAGACACAGCAAAATGAATATTGCTACTTTACTAGTGACTACTACACTAGAAACTTATGAGGATGACAAAGTATAACATCAACCAGCACTGCAAAATGAATTTGGCTATAACTAATCATAACATATTATGCAGAGACAGAAGTCTAGGCCAAACTGCAGATATCCACATGCACTTGTGAGCACACATCAAGCAACTAAAGTGCAAATCACCCAAAAAAAAGAGGCAAATAAGTTAACTGCATACTTCAAAATTATGAAACAATGAGGTTTGTAGGAAACAAGAGGTTAACACACCTCACTGCTGTTCCAGAGCGCCACTTAAGATGGTTGAGGTGCAATTTATCTTTGTGCCAACGTCCCAAAATTACAATACCAACCAGGGCAGCTGCAACCACCACATGCCAGATAGCATTTGTTTCCTTGGCTTGGTGATACAGGCATGTCATGTGCTTTTTCAGCCAGCATTTACATGAAGAACCAGCATCATGGCTCTTGCTGTCTGAAGGCTTTGAATGTTGGCCTGATTTTTCGTTGGAACCATCACCGGCCTCATTGTCATCATCATGAGCAACAAAACCGTGTCCAATATCTTCAGTTTGAGGTGAAGCATAGTCAGTTACATCGTCTTTCATCTCAACATCATCAGCTGAGAGGTTTCTCCCTTCATCATGGAACTGAACTGTCTCAGACCCAGCATCATTCTTGATACTGTAATCTTCCACACTTGTACTAGCTTCCCGCACATCTTTCTCGGGCTGTACCTCATCAAAACTTGTCTGTATTGGCAGGTTCTCATGCTCACTTGGTGGAAACACAAAATGGTCAGACTTGAGCAATTCATTGGATGAGCTACGCTCTTCATTAATAGGCTTCCCTTCCGTTCCAGCAGGCCCGGGTGCTGCTTCATAGGCAGATGCTGTGAGAGTCACCACTTCCCAGTCCGCCCCACGGGGGGTGGTTCCCTCTCCCACCTCTTTCTCATTATCAGCCATATCCACAAATCTGGTCTGTCAATTTATTAAGAAAAAAGAATTCAATTAGGCTCGCAGACAATTGATCTGATTGCCATAAAAATCAGATAACCAATTGTACATTCTTTTAGACAAAAGACCACAACCGATGGTACATTACATAGCAAGTTGCAGTCATCAAGAAGTAAACATTACAGAGGAACCGATTTCCACACTTGTGAACCAACTAAGGTCATTCGATTAGGACTGAAGCAAAACTATCAGAGAAATGTTCATCAGAGACTCACCATCAACAGTCTAATATTAGCCCGAGAGGGTCTCCAAAGCGAAGAAAAAAAACAATCTAATCTAAGCAACGCGAATGCGAGAGCCACTATAAATCTAATCTATCATCATATCCAGCCACATCTAAGCACTCCCTCGGGAAACCAACGAACTTGACCAAGGCTAGACACAAACGGCGACACCTCATTTGTTAGCTCCTTCCTAAGACCCCAGAACCAGGGTGGGGATACACCCATAGCACCCACGGATCTCGCGCGCGCGACGCTCTAAGAACAGATTGGTTGCGCCAGCAGCGGGAACGAATCCGCAACTAGGACTCACTCTACAGTAGCCATAGGTTTGGACTCTATCCATCGGTCGCTCACGGGCGTCGAAGACAGCAAGCTAGGGCAACAACACAGCGAACGAGAGCAGTTGAAGCAAAGCGGGGCCGCAGGGCTTACCAGCAGCAGAGACGGATCGCCCGTAGGGAGGCGCGGAGAGGGAGAGGGTGCTGGGCGTCGTGTGCTTCAGTTGGGGGCGGCGGAGGGAGAGAGAGAGTTGGGGGAGGAAGGGGTGGGAGTGGGGAGGGGATCAGATCAAACCGCCATGGGTGGGAGAGGCGGGGAAGGAAGGAATGGGGAGGGAGAGGTGGGAAGGGTGAAGGGGAGTGTGGTGCGTGACGCTGGCAGGCGGGGCCCGCGGTCCATGGACCAGGCCCACGCCTGCCTCGACCCCGGGGGAAGAACCTGCCAGCACCTAGGCAGCGCGGCCCCCTGGCCCACATGTCAGCTCGTGCTCGGGTTGTGCTTGCCGTTTGGCTTTTTTAAAAAATGTAGGTTGTTTTAATGTTTTTAAATACACTTTTTTTTCTACGAATCTAGACATGATGTGTATTTAGATACATAGCAAAAACTATGTATTTAAAAAAACCAAAATCACAAATATTTTAGAACACAGGTAGTATAATATAGACATTTATATATCAGGATACATACACATTTTATATATCAAGATACATACCAAAGTTATACGCTTAAAAAATTAAAACAAACTATAATTTAGAACGCAAAGAATAACACTAAAATAGCAGCCGACTAAGGGAGTAAGAGCATGTTTGTTTGAACTGCAACTTTTGAACCTTTTGTGAAAAACAGTTGCAGGCTTTTGGTTATAAAAAACAAATAGTAGCTTTCACATCATGTTTTTAGCTTTATGAGCTCAGTAAGCTATGAAAAGCTTACAAAACTGAGCTTTCTAGCTTCCCATATAAACTTTGCTTTTTAAGCTTTTGGTTTTCCGGAAGCTGCGCGAGAATTTCGCTGTTTGTTTGAGCTTCTAGCTTTTCTCAGGCTGAAAAGCTGCATAGAAGCTCAAACAAACGCGTCTTAAATATTGCATTGAGTAATGAGTATTTAATGATAGACTTTTCATAACAACTAAATGTCCGAATCCAGTCTTGATTACCGATTTTGGTTGATCAATCAACATCCAACTCATGTATTGGGTGTTTTTATTTATATCAGTTCGTTCCTCTTCATTTTTTTTCTTGCTCAAAAATTCTATTCCCTGTATCGCATTATTAGTTTATTATTGTTTGCCTTCTACAAGGGCATGCTTATCCAACCTCTTATTCCGGCGCAGGATGGCCCCTGTCGGGCGTGACTATGTCACCGTTTTCTGGCGTATCGTCTGGTTAGTTGGAATCCGGCCGTTCTACGTATGCCACGCACCAAGACAAATTTATGAAAAGACCCTCCAATTTTGTTTGAATCAACATGCACTCCATGTCAGTCCTCAAACATACAGTAATCATGCTCTTTGTTCTTACTGCCGCCCACCTAGACTCTAAACTATTTCAATAGAGGGGGAGAGAATTGGGGGAGGAATGGGTGGGAAGGGGAGGGGATCCAATCAAACCGCCATGGGTGGGAGAGGCGGGGAAGGGAGTGGGGGGGGGGAGGAAGTGCGGGCCCCTGGCCCATATATTTTTTTAAAGCCCATTAAGAAGAAAAATATGTAGCAGACAAATACATGCAAAAATACGAAGAAGAAAAATAATATAAAAACAAATACATGTAACTGTAATAAGGGTGCATGTCTCTCAGCAATCTTCCTAATTTCTAGTGTGATGGTTTGGTTGTCTTCATGTGTGCACATGTAAATTATGTAATATGTTAGCGATTAGCGTATTGGCTTTGCATGTTCCTATTAGTAAAAAAATAAAAAAAGGAGTATATAGAATTAAGTTGGATGTGTATTGAAAACCGATTGAAACACTTGATGATGTAGCGTGACTTAATTTAGTAGAACTCACTTCTTTGATATGGATGCGTGTTTTTCATTGTATGATTGTAGTAATTGTAGAACAAATGTGTTGTTGTCATTCCTGAAAAGTTTTTAGGTTAGAATAAAAACATAATTGAATTAGAAATGACAATAGTAATTTAAAAAAGGTAAAATAAGAAATTTGAAAGATAACTAAACTGATTCGTGCAGGCTGACACATTGCCAATTACTGTTGGCAAGTCGTATATATCAATTTTTGTTGATCTGGAACGTACAACCTTGTAAACCTTTCTAAAGTTTGCAATCAAGCGAATGGCATTATCTCCGATGATTGTGGCATCTTTGAATGGGCAGATTACCTCAAACCTCGAATATCTGAAATTTGCAACAACATACCGGAAGCTAGGAGGGAGCATCAACCGTCAACTCCTCGATACCACGAGAAAAATTCTGGTTGTCTCATGTTCTTTCTCTTTACTTTTCGTATTTCATTCTTGCAAATACTTTTGTTCTTTTACTTTCTTACAAGATATAATTTAGGATGCAGTGGCGTAGCTAGAGTTTTGAACTAGGGTAGTCTAAGTTAATGCTATTTTCACTAGACTTTTGCCAACTAGTAACTTTGAGCTAGCATGGCATCTGAAAATATGATCACATAGAATAAGATTTATGAAATACAATACAATCAAGTAAAAGAAATGTTTTATACATGTAAAATAAATAAGTCTAAAATATGTATCTTTTAAATAAAATTTAACTAGTATGCTACATAATTTTAGGTTGGCCTGCCTTGTTCACTCTCTGGCTCCGCCTCTATTAGGATGTGTTTTGCCTTAGTGTGCTTAATTTGATCATTATGATCCATTCATGTTAGTGTGATCCTTGTGGAAGATCCTAGCAATTTCTTTATCATTTGAATTAAAGGTTTTGACCAGCACTAAAATAGACTAATGTTTTCATATTGTTAATCAATGTTTTTATTTTTTAGAGAAAAGTATCAAATTCAACCCACCTCTTTGGTCCATCGATATCCTTTCACATGGTCCCTCATGCCTCTGCTCTCGCTTGATCTGTGTGCGCAACAAATCACGGCTGTCTATATGTCTCGTCGCGACTCGACTCGCCAACGAGTCTGCATGCATATGTGGCACGTCAATCTACTCTACCAACTTCACAAATAGTGTACACAAAGTTCACCTAATAAGTTGGTTAGAATTTTATTAACTACTATTAACCATTTTTTAACTCCCTTACATTTAGTCGTGGTCCATAAATATTTTAGACTTAACTAAAAATATACGTCTTGGCCTCATTAAATCCAACAACATAGCCACCGGTTCTTTTGGGCGCCCCTGCTTTCTAGTGTAGTGGAAAGAGTAAGAGATTCTGCATGTTTCCATGCTTCACCCGGTCAAAGAATTGAATCTTCATTCCTGCTCACACAGTGATTGAGGGATGGGTCATGAAAGATTCTGCTCGCTAACAGACTGGACTCGGTACGTGTTCTACATGCAATTGTTGTCAATGATGAGCCAGCTAAGTTAAATAATTACATGACAAAGGAAATAGCAATCAGCCTATATCTATAAAGAAATGGTCAGTGATCCCTTTTTCTCTCACGAATGGTGGCTTCAACCGGCTGCCGGCTATATATATACATATAGCTACATATACTTGGTACTCACACATGTACTTGATCCTTCGGTGACACTCCATTTTCTGCATGTCAAACAAGATGAATTTGAAGCATGCGGCTCTTTGTTGCTTTCTTTTGGTGCTCATGCTACATGCAAACCATACCATGGCAGGTTCGTGTTCTTTAATTACATCTCTGTTATGTTGTATTCAGATTTTATTAATTTGGTAGTAATATGGTCCAGGATAGAACTGCATTTCCATTTTTTTCTCACTTAATGTTTGTCCGGTCTTTTGAAATTTTGTTTGTGTTCGATAAATATATGATCTTCTAATCTTTTTCCTCGGAGAACATAAATTGTGTTATATGTTTTTTAGTTTCATGTACATGTTCATATGTTTCTTAGTTTCATGTACATGTTCATTTAATGACACATGATATTTTCCTAAAAAGGAAATAACACGTGACATGTCATTAGTTAATAACATGTGGATACATATACATGTTTCAATTTTTTTTTGTAGAAAGTTGCAGCGAATCATATATTAAGGTTCCATTCTGCAAAGGTTGGTCATGCAAGGCAGAGTGCTGGCTTGAGGCAAAATTAACTTCCTCTACAGTCAGCCAACACAAGTGTACGAAAGGAGGGATCAAGGGCAGGTGTTACTGCCTTTTTTGTCCGAAATAGACGCTTGCCCTCATCGGCCATGATTGTGAAGCCATTATCACCGAAGAAGAACAAATCAATGTTTTCATGTCTTTTGTTAGCGTCATCTAAGTAGTCAGTACTGTAAGATTGTTAAGTCTCCGGATCTGTGTTGTTGTTTGCTTTGCAATATTAGTATCTATGATTGTACTGAAATTTTGGTTCAGTAATACTAGCAATGAGTTTCTTTGCTCATCAAAAAAAATCTTTTGCTTTGATTCAGCATTGAAATATTTCATAATGTGAAGTTTTTGTATAGATGGTTGGATAAAACATAACCTCAACCGCAATGGACCAGTGGCGGATCTAGGATCTGGGCTGGAGGGGGCCTGTAGGCTGCAGCCTTGCTTGGTCCAGCCCAGATGTCCTCTTGGACAAGTCACTAAGCTTAGCAGTAATAAAAAAAAGACACCCAAGCGGCCTTCACTGGTTCGGAAACTTGCTGTCAACCTGGCTAGCCCGGGTCTCAGCCAGTTCTCGCTCCGCCCTGCAAGCAAATGTAGTAGGAAACATTTATCTGGACTAAACCAGATAAAAAAGAAAATTTATATATTTGTATTTGATGCCCCTATGTAAGTTGGTTTTCATTAACGCCCATTTTCCATTGCCTGTACTTGATAAGAGAAATACAACTCCACCATTGCAATGCTATGTCATGTTGGTATTAATATTAGGAAAAAAAATCTAAATTACTACCCTCAAGCATGAATAAAGTCCGGATAACCCCTAAAATATGATTTGGTTTATTTTACACCCACAACTGTCTCCATCGGTCTAATCTATCCCCGTGTAAGATTTTTTTCTATATGCATAAGTGGTGTTTTAAGTTAAAATTTTGTTGAATGATACAGTCATATATAGTATTTTTAAAAATATAATACGAATTTTCATATTACCATCACCATTGCATGATTGGAGGATAATCTTTACTCCTAATAAGAATGCCCTGGGAACCGCGTCCGTGCATTCCTCGGTCTGCCCCTCGGTCTGCCTGCGTGCGATGATTTCGTCCGTCAAAAATCTATCCGACGCCTCCCTCCCTCCGCCACGCCGGGATTTCCTCCAGCGCTCCCCCCTCCCACGAATCCAGCCATGCCCACCTCCTCAGCATGACCCGGCGGCGCCTCCGCGCCTCACCTTCCCTCGACGCCCCCGCGCGCCTCCCCCCACGCCTACGCCCAACCCTAGCAAAACCACTCCCCCGCGCCGCCTCCTCTCCCTCCGCCGCCGCCATCGCGTGGACCACCGAGGTCCGCCGCCGCCGCCACCTCCGCCAGTGGACGGCCGAGGCACTCGAGCGTGACTTCGCCGCCTTGCGCGCCCGCCACGACGCCCTCCGCACCGACTGCGACGCGCTCCGCCGCGACAAGGACGCCCTCGCCGCCGAGATACGGGAGCTGATGCAGAAGCTGTCCAGGCCGGAGGCGGCGGCGGTGAAGCTAGAGGCGGCCTCCAATGACGCGGCGGAGGAGCGCCGCCAGGCGACGGCCGGTAGCGTGGCGGTCTGCAAGCAGGACGGCTCCTCGGACAGCGACTCAAGCGTGGTGTTCAACGACGTCGAGGCGTTGCCCTACTCCTAAGCGGCGTTCGAGCAGCCAGCCTTCGACGGGTTCAGTGCGTCGTTCCTGGACGCGTGCGCCCCGGCCCTGACGCCAGGCCGCCACCGCCATCGGTGGTCCTGTGTCAATTCTTCTTGAAAACGTCAAAAGGATCCAAATATGTGACACTGGTATGATCATTCACTTAGACTGCGAAGTATTCTTATTTGTCCTCTATTACTCATGGCATCTTTGTACAATTGCCTCCTCCTGGAGATGATCCGCCTTCGTAAGCTGGAGGTTCTGAAGAAGTATGCAATTTAGTTGTTTCTGTGAGGTTTTCAGGAATTTCAATTAAATCGTAATGATTTGACCCCAATCCCCTTTCACATACATGATTTCAGAGAAAATTGATTATCTCTACTTTTCATCACTCTGGATTTTAGGTCAAATACTACTATCGAAGAAAATGATGCTGATCCAGAGCTAACGAGTGATGCTGCGGCGTGTTTGGATGTGCCCAAGGTTAAAGAAGTGAGTGATTCTACGGCGTGTTTGGATGGAGCTGGATTCACTTCTCGCTAAGCAGGCTGGTGGGGACTGCTCGCCTTTAGCAAAATTCTGGCCCAGCCCCAGAAATTTGAGCAGTAGAAATGGGAGCAGTATGAGGAGGTTAGGAGGGGGCTGAGATGGGGACCATCGATGGTCGGCCTCCAATTTCCACTGGACGGCGGCGGGATTTAAGAACACACACGGTCCATTTAGGTTTGCCTCTCCATGGGCTTATGTTGGAGACTAATAGCACCACAAATATTTCAGGTATCTTTGTCCACTGTATTTACATGTTCATCAAGCCAAAGTGTTACTCGAGCTAATTTCCAAGTTACTTTAGCTATTCATATTATTTTATTATTTGATAATCCATTTCCTGGTTACTTACTCGAGCCAAAGTGTTCATACATGCACGTGTAACGATTGATTTGTGTCTACATGGACTCTGATTTAGATGGACAAAAATATGCCCGCCTGTATCAATGGGATTTTATTTATGCCGCTGAAATTGGAGATGCATAGCAACAAAACAAAATGCATAGAAAAGCTATCAGATTTTTTATTGCGTAAAAATATGGTGTTGTGCAAGGGCTGGTGATGCAAAGTGACGTTAAGCACACCGTACAATCACCATAATTTGATGGTTGCTAATATGAATCCTGTTATAACTTGTAGTAGCAAAATTTTCAAACTTGATATATAACTCTACACATACAGTTTGAAATCTCGAGCTTCACTTCAACTGGTTTGATTGATTTTAATTTCATAAAGAAAATAGTCAATTTATTTAGATTCAGGAGCAGCTGAATATTCTGCATGAACCAGGTTTGAGGCCAAACAAAATCCAATTTTAGACATACTACTACTTCCAATATTCAGTTACCACTTTTGGTTCTTTAGGACTACCATTCTGCTGCTTAAGTTCTTGTTTGTACTTGTTATAGTTTTTACACTATCATTTCTTTCTCTAGAAATGTAAATAAATTGTTACTATAGGAATTTGTTAGGGATGTCTTTTCCAATATTATAGCTTTGTTTGTTGTTACAGGGATATTAAGATTAATTCGTGTCCAGTTTCAACGTTCCAGGTTCATAAATATCTAAGGCTTAAGGTAAAAGTTCTTTCATGATAAGATAAGATAAATTATCAATTGGTCTTTGAGGACAATGAATGACTAACTTATTTTCATTGGAACAAACCTGATCCTTCTGGTGGGTGCTTGGTGAAACTGCAGTTGTGTGATTTTTATGAAAATGACTTACAACAACAACAACAACATAGCCTTTTGTCCCAAGCTAGTTGGGGTAGGCTAGAGGTGAAACCCAAAAGGTCAAAAAAAAACAGAAAAAGAGTTAGAGCAAAGCAGAAAAGAAAGCAAAGATCACGGCTCAGGCACACTAATAGTGATAAAATAGTATAAAGACTATTTTAAAGAATGATCGGTAGCTATCTGCATTTTCAGAACCACAAGGAGCGGCATTTTCATAACTAACTGTATAATGGCAACTGTTTTACTTGATAAGCACCAAGCGTTAATGGTGCTAATTGTTTTTGATAACCACTAAGAATCAGCTGTCATGCTTTTGGTTCTGAATTTTATAGTAACAAAGAAAATGCAGATAGTACTTCTGTTTAACTGGTAGGGTAGCACTTACTTAGTGCTTAGAAAGTAAAACAATTGCCACAGCTGATTCTTAGTGGTTATCAAAAACAATTAGCACCATTAACTCTTGGTGCTTATCAAGTAAAACAATGGCTATTATGCAGTTAGTTATGAAAATGCCGCTCCTTGTGGTTCTGAAAATGCAGATAGCTACCGATCATTCTGAATTTGTGCAGAAAATGCAAATGCCTGGAGTTGGTTCTGCCAAAACTCATATCTAACATGCAATGTGAATTATCAAGTTTGGGTCGGAGAAGTCATAAGCCGCGAGGATTCATTGCATCAGGTAGAAATAGATTGCTGGATTTCATGTTGCCCATGTGCTCACAATAAGATGTTTAGAGCAGTCTTGGATAACCTGTGTTGAAAGTTGGATCAATCTAAGTGGAGTTTAGTAGTCTTAGTGCTTGTTATACTTTAATGTTCTTTGGAGTAATTATTTATGGTTTGTATTTTTCAAGATTGTTACAAGAGTCTTATATTTATATTCACTGTTGGGTTTTGAGTGTGTTGCTGCTTTTACTGCAGGTGCTGCCCATGATCTTGGATAAAGGGGTGCCGCCGAACATGATGAATTAGCAATTCGCACAAGTAGGTTCGGGATACTATCAAACTAACTTTTTTCTCTTTGTCAAGGCAGTCCAAACTAACAATGAATCTGCATAAGTAGATGTAAGATCTATCCACTAGCTGCTGAAAAATTTCCCTTATTTTTACTCTTGAAAGGCAAAAAACTCACCTGTGCATTTTTTTTTACCCAGAGCAAAGAGCAGCACTAGGGAGGAGGCCAAGACGGTGACCACTGCTGGACTGAGATCCAGTGCCTTTGCTTCTTAAAGGCACGTTGTCCCTTTGGCTCTATATCTAACCATCAATTCTTAATCTAATGACTCTTGTACTCCCCAAGGCAAAGCTATATGACTTAAATATTTTTCGGCTATATGGAAAATATGTGTACTGCCATAGAGATTTATTGGAACTTAGCAGATTTTAGCAGTTTTTTGTTTATAATCATGGTGTACTACACCAGGAATACTTTTCTGTAAAATTGCTGTAGCAGTAGCTTATTTCATTACAATGTCCAGTTCATTTTCTTTCTTCAATATTCAGAGTAGCTCATTCTGTTAGTGTGTTCTTTAGCCAAATTTCTCTTATTAAAGAGCTATGTATCATGCAAAAGGGCATGTGTGAGATCCTACATTCCATCCTGATGGGAACAAATTTCCAGAATTTATTCATGTTTAATGTACTGGGTACGCGCACGTATGCGCGTTCAGTGGCAATACACGTTTCCCGCACAATGAGACAATGAGGGCAGTAGTCTCTCCAATCTCTTCTCTTTTTTTTTTGAGCTTCTCTCCAATCTCTTCTCTAGCGTGTGTATGCATGCGCACGCATATGTTGGTGTGAGTGGTTGTGTGCGTCTTAAATTGTACCCACTCAAAAAAAAGGCTGTGTTATAAATTCAATCATTTTTGGTCGATCCTTTAAAAGTATGCATTCATTCAGAATTATGGACTTATGTTGGAGACTAATAGCACCACAAATATTTCAGGTATCTTTGTCCACTGTATTTACATGTTCATCAAGCCAAAGTGTTACTCGAGCTAATTTCCAAGTTACTTTAGCTATCCTTTTTTTAATATCAGTTTAGAACTCCATGCAAATCATTGAACGATTTATGTTTATGTACATTTTTTGTAAAACTTTTGAAAATAGTTGAAAACTTTTTTAATATCCCGAAAACAGTTGAAAATTTTTACGTTTATGTACATTTTTTGTAAAACTTTTGAAAATCATTGCTACATATTTACTTTAAAACACGTACGATTTACTTGAGGCCAACTCTGAATGTGATTTTATTTCCCCATTAGCAATTAATTCATTGCAATGCTTACTTTATTTTTTTCCAATTGCTATGTTTTCATTTTTATAGCACGATTTTGTAGCCCACTTTCTAAGACTGTGAAAAATAAAAGTACTGACTTTTATGCAATTCGGTGCGACTCTACAACCGTCAAAATTGATTTTCTTATGATATATTTATCTTTGCTTCATGTATCATACCCGTAGCAACGCACGGGCACTTACCTAGTGTACCATAAGAAGTGACCGCAATAAAAGTTTAGTACCAACCGTGGATGGAAAAGGATTATATTTCTACCGTCATTTTGGTGCCATCGGCTGGCCGGTTGCTCTCGTGATGATGAAGACCGTGACCCGTCGGTACAAACACTCGTCGTTTTCTAGATGATTATTAAGGAAATGAGTTCCAGCCTCAGATAACAAACACGTCGTAGTAGGGATATGTGGTTTCTAGTGAAAGACACAACGCGTATGTACGATTGTAGGTACAAAATAGATGCCAATAAGCTACAATATCTCTTTATTATAACATCATATTTTTTTTTGAGGAGACTATTACAACATCATGGAGCGGGATAACGCGCGACGGGTCGCGCCCAATACGACCCGCGCGACCCTATCCTCCTTTCTTTTATGTCGCCGAGCCTCTTTCCTTCCTCCACCTTCTCTTATTTATGTGCATCTCCCGTGGCAGCAGGCTGATGCGCCACGGCGCTTCGCCACACCTGCTCGCTATATATTACATACGCTTCGTGCATGCGTTCCCGTGCTGTTCTATGTTGTGCACGTATAATAACGGCGACGGCGGCATCGGTCACGGTGATTTGCGCATGGTGGTTTGTGCCGCTAGCAATTGCATGGGTTATGTGTGGTGTGCTGTGGACATTGCGGGGGTACAAACAAAGGAGTTGTCATTTTCTTGGTACTCAAAATATTAACAAATTTATTTATTTATTTATTTGTGACCAAACTTGTTGTCTTATGTGCGTGGACATGCTTGTTGTACATATTTTCCCATAGAGATGTTGTCTCCATTGTCTTGTTCCAGTTAAAAAATAAGAGTTATTGTTTGAGAAAAAAAATAAATTGATACATATTAAAGTTGATACTAAAAAATATATATAGATTGATACAAAATATATATAGATTGACAGTCAGAATACGCATATTAAGGTAGCGAATATGCAAACCGGTATACAGAATATATATAAATTGATAGTCATAATATATGTAATTTGACAATCATAATATGCATGTTGATCTAGCGAATTTATTGGTCCATTCTCATAATATATATAGATTGATAAATCATAATATATATAGGTTGGTAATCATAATACACATGTTGATGTAATGAATGTACATGTTGATACTCAATATATATGTAGATTGATATGACAGTCATAATATATGTAGGTTGATAGTCAGAGTATATAAGTTGATGCAACTAATAGATAGGTTGATACTCAGAATATATGTATATTGATAGTCACAGTGTATACAAAGTCGATAATAGTTAAGTTGATAGGTTGATAATGCTATACGATGTCATAATATATGTAGGTTGATAATTAGAATACATAACTTGATGAATTGAATATATAGATTGGTACCCAACATATATGTAGATTGATATTCATAATACATTTAATCCATGGGCATTTACAAATAATAAAATACACATGATCCTTAATTTTGCTAGAATTACATTTGTCAAAAACTCATAACCTCCTGCCTCGTGATAGCAATCCGTGTGGCCATATTACACCGTCGCTCGTTGGGCAACGATCTCCCCCACCCTAAATTCGCTCCGCTCTATAGGTGTCGCCGTTGCGTGCTTCCAGGACACCAGAATGCTTGAATCGGGTGGCTTTGGTGTCCTCTTGCTGCTGAATGAAACCGTTTCTGCGTTCTACATCCGGCCCACGTAGCCCTCGCCTCAACTCCTCGGTGACTGGAGCACAACTCCTCGTCATCGATGGAAGGCCTGGGCCCGTCCGTAAGTTCCCCGAAAAAAATTATTTTCACGCGTGCGTTCATAATGGACCGATGGTGCCTAAAACAAACCAGCGGAGGAGAGGGCGCGCGGGGCCTGCCGGGCCAGCCCAATGTCGCACGGGTCGCGCGTTAAATAGCTGGCGCGACCGGTCGTGACATAAACTTAACGCAACATCATATGCTTTATAAAAACCATTAACGGGCTTTGAAATGGCAAATCTTGGCAACGGGCTTCAGAATGAGCACGAGGTGGGGGCAGAGCAGAGCGAGCATATCGGACGGGCCAGCACCATTGTACGTGGTCCGGGCTGCCGGGAGAGTGATTCGCGTGACGAAAGGATCCAGCCCATAGGAAAGATGCAGCCCAGGAGATGGTGTGCCCGGGTGCCGTAAATTGGGCCTCAATCCAAGTCGGCGATCCCTAACTGAGTCGTAATCCAATGGAGCGAGAAGATTAACCCGAACGAGCGCCGTCGTCGTCGGAAACGAAAACGGTAACGGTTGGGAACAGGCGTCCGACGCATCGAACGTCCATCCCAGCGACTCACTTATATTGCGGTGGGATATTTTTTTTCTGTTCATTTGTTTCAGTAGATATAAAATAATGTTACAACAGAAGTGGTCCTCCAAATCAATGCCGGTGTTACGTCTAGGAAGTTATTTTTGTTGCGATAGACATACGGTGATGTTGCAATAGAGTTCTAATTAGATTTTTTACATGGTGGCTCGAGCTGGAAGAAGACCTTCTCTTCGGCTCCATGTTGAAGTAGTACTTCATTCATGGTGTTGCAATATCTTTTTTGAAATGTTGCAACTCTATGATTTTGATATTACAGTAACTTTGTTTTAATATTGCATAAATCGATGGAGGTTACATGAAACCGAGCTAATTTTTTTTCAATGTTGCAGCTGCATAATTTTGATGTTGTCATAGCCTTGTCTTGATGTTGCATTAAATTTGATTGAATGTTTCATATGAAATTCGGTTTGATGTTTCATGAAACATGCTCTCATGTTGCAGCGGGAATTTTTACTCAACTCCCGTAGCAACTAGATGATATCCGATGGCGTGCGTTTGTGCACGTGCCCTGATGTTGCAACCGATGCCTTTTCATGTTGCAGATATTGTTTTATAATGTTGCATATGTTATTTTTAAATGTTACAAAAAGTTCACATGTTGCATGCAACATTACATACATGTTGGGGCGGGAATTTTAGTACCGTCCAATATTTTGAGCGCCTTCCGACGTCCGCGCGCTAGCTTAACCGCAACGAAAATTTTGCAAAGAAAAAAAGAAAGAAAGAAACCAAGGGAAAAACGAGGAGGGCTCTCTCCGCAGCACACCCTTCTACGCCGGTGTGCTGTGCATCGGCGGCGGCGGCGGCGGCGGCGGCGGAGCTGTTCTCTCGCGGGTGGATTCCGGTTCGGACATGGCGAGCCCCGCTGTTTGGCCGTACGTGAAGGCCGGCATCATCGGCACCGTCTTCGGCCGGACCTTCGCCGACTGGTGTGCCTCCGTTTTCACCGTGGACGGCTCCTCCATGTACCCCACCTTGGACGACCAGCACGCCGAGCGCGCGCTGCTGGAGAAGCGCTGCCTCCACCGCTACGACTTCTCCCGAGGCGACGTCGTCGTCTTCCGGTAAGCTCTCCGCCGCCGCCGCCGCGGAGTTCTTGGGCGTTTGCAGTGGTTACTGATGTCGCTCGTCTCAGGTCGCCAAGGAACCACCGTGAACTGATGGTGAAGAGGCTGATTGCGCTGCCGGGGGATTGGATCCAGATCCCGGAGAACCAAGAGATCCGGCAGATCCCGCAGGGGCACTGCTGGGTAGAAGGGGACAATGCCGCCAACAGCTTGGACTCGAGATTCTTCGGACCTGTAAGTTATCCCCCTCTGCTTTGCTTGCTCATATGAATTTCAAACACTGCTACTTAGGGTAATCCCATGTCTGGACACAATTGCGTTTCTTAGTAGCTAGGGAAAAAAAACAAATTGCACAGACTGGCGGTGTAATTGCAAAAGGAATGCATTTGTTTACTATGGTCAATTCGTACCTCTTGGTGACATTGATTTCAGTGCATCTTCAGGAAATTGTAGAGCTATAGCTTGGGGTTGTGAAATTTTGCTGTTAATATGGAGCAGAAAATATTATCAATAAAGAGGGCAGAAAACAAGTTAAGTATTGCTAGATATCAGTTTTAATCCCACGGCTCTTTTCCTGACGATGTATGTGTTACAAGATATTATCAGCTGCTTACTTGGTTACGGAATTGGGATTTTTTGCACTAAACATCAAGTCTATTCCTTCCTTTTTTCCCAATGATTTTCTTAATGCTGAATATATCATGATCTTGAATCGACATCTTGGTCGCTGGAGGCATTTAAAAAATGTGCTTGTTGCAAATTCGAGCACACTGACACAGTGCTATTTCTTTATGGACCTTTATATCCCTATGGTTTTTGTACTGTTGGTTATGTATAACAATGTTGATTCATAGCTTGGGTTTGTGAAAATTTTGCTGCTAATATGGAGCATTTAAAAAAATATTTTCGAAATTACTAGGGAGAACATTGGGAGTTGATATTAACTATACTAGATTAGATATCAGTTTTAGTCCCATGGCTCTTTTCCTGATGATGTATATGTTACAAGATATTTTCAGCTGCTTACTTGGTTATGAAATTGCAATTTTTGCACTAAACATCAACTACTCAATTCCTTCCTGAATATATCTTGATCTTGAATTGACATCTTGGTCAATGGATATTCCTGGTGATTTTCTTAATCCTGAATATATCTTGATCTTTAATTGACATCTTGGTCAATGGAGGCATTTAATAAATATGCTTATTGCAAATCCGAGTGCACTGACACAGTGCTATTTCAGTATGGATCTTTATATACCTACCTACTGTGGTTTTTGTACTGTTGGTTACCTATGTAACAATGTTGATGAATTGCCTCCTTGGAAAGATACGAAGCAGAGTTGGGGAGCTTGAGATAATATTTGGGCCAATTGTGGTGCTCTAGTAGGAACCACCGTGAACTGATGGTGAAGAGGCTGATTGCGCTGCCGGGGGATTGGATCCAGATCCCGGAGAACCAAGAGATCCGGCAGATCCCGCAGGGGCACTGCTGGGTAGAAGGGGACAATGCCGCCAACAGCTTGGACTCGAGATTCTTCGGACCTGTAAGTTATCCCCCTCTGCTTTGCTTGCTCATATGAATTTCAAACACTGCTACTTAGGGTAATCCCATGTCTGGACACAATTGCGTTTCTTAGTAGCTAGGGAAAAAAACAAATTGCACATACTGGTGGTGTAATTGCAAAAGGAATGCATTTGTTTACTATGGTCAATTCGTACCTCTTGGTGACATTGATTTCAGTGCATCTTCAGGAAATTGTAGAGCTATAGCTTGGGGTTGTGAAATTTTGCTGTTAATATGGAGCAGAAAATATTATCAATAAAGAGGGCAGAAAACAAGTTAAGTATTGCTAGATATCAGTTTTAATCCCACGGCTCTTTTCCTGACGATGTATGTGTTACAAGATATTATCAGCTGCTTACTTGGTTACGGAATTGGGATTTTTTGCACTAAACATCAAGTCTATTCCTTCCTTTTTTCCCAATGATTTTCTTAATGCTGAATATATCATGATCTTGAATCGACATCTTGGTCGATGGAGGCATTTAAAAAATGTGCTTGTTGCAAATTCGAGCACACTGACACAGTGCTATTTCTTTATGGACCTTTATATCCCTATGGTTTTTTGTACTGTTGGTTATGTATAACAATGTTGATGCATAGCTTGGGTTTGTGAAATTTTGCTGCTAATATGGAGCAAAAAAATATTGTATTGATATTAACTAGTGCTAGATTAGATATTAACTAGTGCTAGATTAGATATTAACTAGTGCTAGAAAACAAGTTGGTGTATTGATATTAACTAGTGCTAGATTAGATATCAGTTTTAGTCCCGTGGCTCTTTCCCTGATGATGTATATGTTACAAGATATTGTCAGCTGCTTGCTTGGTTATGAAATTGCAATTTTTGCACTAAACATCAACTACTCAATTCCTTCCTGAATATATCTTGATCTTGAATTGACATCTTGGTCAATGGATATTCCTGGTGATTTTCTTAATCCTGAATATATCTTGATCTTTAATTGACATCTTGGTCAATGGAGGCATTTAATAAATATGCTTATTGCAAATCCGAGTGCACTGACACAGTGCTATTTCTTTATGGATCTTTATATCCCTACTATGGTTATTGTACTGTTGGTTACCTATGTAACAATGTTGATGAATTGCCTCCTTGGAAAGATACGAAGCAGAGTTGGGGAGCTTGAGATAATATTTGGGCCAATTGTGGTGCTCTAGTGGCATGATCATATGATGGGTATCAGCACTGATGAATTGCACCCGATTTGCAGTTCCAAATTAATTGAAAATTCAGGATACCAATTTCTTCCAAAGTTCATTCATGAAGAACTTGATTAAAGCCTTGAATATATCATATCCTGTTCATTTTCGTTGCTGATATTTTTCCTACTGCTTTATTATGATATCTTACAAATTACAAGCCTTAATAAATAGAATAAGACGACAAGTAAAAAAAGAGTATACCAGTGCCTCTTCTTGACCTCTTTCCTGTTGTAGCTATTTTCTTATCTTTCTATCCTTTAAAAGAGACCAAAACAAATTGCGTGCAGTCACACTCATTATGTTACCTGTTTGCACATTATAGCAAATTGAGTTTATGCATTTTTTATCTTGTTACTAAATGTCCTAAACATTTTATACCTGCAGGTTCCTCTAGGTCTGATGCAGGGCAGAGTCACGCATGTAGTCTGGCCACCCCACAGATTTGGTCGAGTTGATAGAAAAATGCCAGAAGGAAGGATTATGCCACTATGACTTTTCAAAACTTTTGTTAGGTTGGTTATCCTGCATTCTTTTTCCATTTTAGGGCAGGACACCACAATGAATAGTATTAACTGAAGCCTTAATGTTTACTGCACTATGTTGTCAAAGGCAGTGAACTAGAGGATGTGATCCTTTTGCTGACAGTTTGAATATTATCTCTGATAGCAAATCAACCTTCGTGTCAGTAGTAGCATGTGTACTGTGGAGCTTTACTCATATGATTGAACACTGAAATCTTGCCATTCCATTAAGAGGAAAAGCATTTAAGGCTGGCCTACACTATGATTTCCTGAAATCACCTGTTGAATAAGTTGTATGCTGAAGAACTCGCGAGAACTTTGAAGAAGACATTGTGCTGGTTTCAGCTTAATTTATACTGTGACAACTGAGAGATGAATCAAAACATTAAGATCAAAATGTTGGTAAAAGTTAATATGTTCATGTGACCAACAGAAATGGTGGTGTATGCCTAATTTGTTGAACTATCCACCATTTCCACTATCATAATATGGAGGTTTTGGTTTGGTTTTCGGCGGTTTCATGTTTCATCAGCTACATAAGTGCATTATAAGTATCATGAACTGAGATATCGGGTTTTCTGATGTTGTTTCCTTCCTGTTTTCAAGTTTCAGGCTTTGAGTTAAATATGTCAAGCATCACATATTCACACATTAGTTTTCCCCCCTCTTTTGGTTTGCTTTCTCACTGTTTTTGAGTTATTCAGCACTGCTACAGCGCAGCGCAAATGCTGCTGAACCCTTACTCTTTCATTCGCATAAAAAGTTCACGGGGTCATGTACGGCACCAGCCGTGATGAGACCGCCCCCAAGTGTCCAAGTTGATCCTAGGTTCAAACGGTAACGATGATCAGTTTCATCCTGCTAAACAGTGCTACGGTATCAACCCTGTGTCTCAAACAGTTACTTCTGAAATCATCTATCAGAAAAGAGAACTTGCATTTTTTACTAGAAACTGACACAGGCCCTTGTATGGAAACTACATTATACATGCTGCGTTAGGCGTACTTGTATTTCTTCGTTAGTTCAGATAGTGATCATTTATTTATGTCATCATAGCTATAATGTATTTGTTTTTTTGACACGGGAACGGTAGGGAGGCCCCTACCTATATTTATATTTTCTATAAAATGGGAAGTATGTACAAGCAGAATAATTACAAAAAGAGGAAAAAAAACCTTGGCTAATTAAAGGTTACTAGTCATAACTATAACTAGGTGATACCCCCGCGCGATGCTGCGAGATTTTTAAACAAAATTTTAAGATGAAATTGTTTCCATACCATTAAAACGAACATTGTATTTAACTGACGTAACACAACTCATAATGACATTGACCCACTGCTGATTGAAACCCAATTTCAACATAATTTCTTTGAGATATATCCTAAGCTACCAAAATAAGAGAAGATCTAGCTGACAACACATATCACGGACATTTTGGTAATGTGAAATTGAACCTTATCTTTAAGGTTTTTTAATTGCATGCCAGATCTTTGAAATTTGTCAATAAAACCGTATATCTAGGAATTTTCATAACCATAAACCATTAGCAAACCATGGAGAGGTTAATCATTGATTCCATTCCTGCATAACAGTATAAACAATGACCAATGATTTTGAGCATATTCCCCGTACGACCGGACTCCCTGGGAGCTCCAAACACCAGAGCAGTGCGAACCTAAAGGGCATATCCAAAGGCATATCAGTACGTCCCGGAGCCGGGTCCTCGAGTGCGGCGCCGAGGCATCTGGACAGGGACTCCTTCCTCTGCGGTGCTAGGCCGGCCTCCCGGGGCCCGCCGTCTCCGTTGACAGCAGCGTAGCGGAGCCCCCGGCGGTGGCCACGCTGGGGCCCGGGCATCGCGGCAGCGAGAGGTAACAGGGGTAGGTTGCGCGCGCGAGGGAGGGGCTGGCTCTGGCTGATGAGGACGCCGCCGGCGTGCAGCTGCGGCCTCGGGTGCGAGAGCAGCGTCCCCGCGCTTCCCATCCCGTCCCAGCCTACTGTGCTGCTCGCCGTTCAGATAGTCAGATTGCTTCTCGCGTCAAAGATTGCCGGCGGCGTCCTCATCAGCTCAGATAGTCAGATTGCTTCATTGCTTCGAGCTGCAGGCAGCCGCCGACACACCCAACGGCGGCCTTCAGCGAGTGCCAGCTGCGCCCGTCGGCCTCCAGATCCGACCGCTGGTGGCGCCGGCTCCCATCCAAACCCCCGCGTCGGTAGCGGCAGTGGGTCCGTGGAGGGCCACCGGCGCGCGGGAAGGCCGGGCGCTCGGCGCTACCAGCGCGCGAGGTCGGCGTGGGCGGCGCCCCTGGCCACGGCGTGGATGAGGTACGCAGCCCCAGCCGCGGCTGCCGGCGAGGGCGGGTGGCCCCATGCGGCGTGGCGGGGCGCGCGGCCGGTCCGGGAAGTGGCGTCCCGACTTGGCACACGGCCCCAGCGGCGAGGCTCTACGCGGCTGCCGGCGAGGGTGCACGGCGCTCGCCCTCCTCTCCTTCCTGGCGCTGTTCGAGGAGGATTGGTTGGAGGAGGGAGGCACGGGCCGGGGGCCATCTTATGGAGATAGGGGAGGTGAGGCGGCGGGAGGCAAGCGGACGACAGACGGGCGAGGGACGGGAAGGCGAGGAGGCTCTGGTGGGGAGGCGGCGGGACGGCGACGGCACGGGATCCGCGGGGGTGCTGGTGGGGAGGGGATGGGGACGACGCGGGGTTGGATCGGGAGAGGCGCCGGGGGATTGAGTGGATGATGTGGTCAGCTGATGACGTGGCATACTGAGAAGCTAGGAAAGTCCCGTAGTGGAGAGTCAAAATTAAGATTTATATGATTAATCCAGACTTGCTTTCTTCTTAAATGAATTAGCAACGCTCTTGCAATTTTTTTTAAAAAAAGGCTACAAGGGCTTCTAACTGATGTACCTCCATCAAAGCTATACGTGTTGAATCCTCTTTCAAGAGCCTTAATATGTGTATAAAAAACTAGGGTAAGCATAGTAAAATATTATTATCAATTCAAACAATATACAAAGCTATATATAAATGCTCAATCCTCTTTCAAGAACCTTAATCTGTGTATAAAATAAAGTTCTCTTTCTGTGCCAGATCCTATCCAGTATTCGAGTGAACTTTCATTGTTCATCTAACTTGTAAACTTCTTATATAGTTAAACAAAAATAGCCAACAAAAAACAAACTCGGACACAAAGAAAAGTGTCCAACTTAATTAGCCAATCTTTTTTACTTCAAGGTTCAAATCATCTATGCATAAATATAACTAGAACTGTTTGGCCTTCCACCCGGTAATTGTTCAACTTCTTTTCACAAAAGAGATGTTCAACTTCTAAACTAGTTAAATTTCTTAACCCCTCTAGTCCCGGGTTAAGCTCCCAACCGGAACTAAAATGGTGACTTTCAGTCCTGGTGGAAGCCATCACCCGATAATAATGTATGTGATCCTTTAACCTCTTATTGAGCTTTCAACCCGGACTAAAGGGTGCCACCGGGACTAAAGTCCCTCCCATCCCTCTAGTTTTAGAACCGGGACTAATATGAGCATTAGTCCCGGATCCAATCGAAATCGGACCAATATGGTGGAAAGTCCATTTTCTACTATTGTTAATAATAAATATAAGGGTCTGAATATGCAAATTATTAATAATTTGAGAGTCTATGTGGCACCCTGATATAAATTTGAAGACAGCAAGCGCACACATTGCTCAAATGAAAAAGACTTCAATTCACAGCTTGGTCCGACGTTTAGTACTCCATGCATGAGGAGAGAGATTTGATGTGATAGGTGAATAGTGAAGTTTGAAGAGAGAATTTTTAAAAGTTTGATGATGTGACCGGGAACTAAACAGGGCCGTAGTGATACAATAATATTCACTAATTTATAAGAAATAAATAAATTATTTGTGGTTTCATGACAATAAAACTCGTACCATGATGGAGAGTTTATTCTCTCACGTCGCACTATTTTCTCCACACCAGTAAAAATTTCGGGTGACGTTGTATGAGACGATCTATTAAATTGCTGACACGTATCAATATACCTGCTATAAGACCAGCTAATGGCGGTAAGCTTCAACACACACATATTTTTTGTCCGTTTACTAGCTTGCTATTGCCGGTAGCCGTTCCTAATTTGGGAGCAGGTAACATGTTGGTAAAATCCATACTCTTTCCATTCTAGGCAGGCATCATCATTCATTCGATCGAAACTTTTGTATCGGCATGTCGACGTAAAATCAGCACCTTACGCTAAACACACAGCAAGCTGAATTAGCTAGCTTCACACGTGGTCTGAGCGTTTGAATCCAAAGGCGTGCCGGTCAATTTTTCTCTGAAAACTTTGACAAAAAGAAGAAAATATTTAGATAAAAACCTGAAACGTGCCGGATGATACCAGACAGTTCCATATCTACGGCTACAAAGCCAATTTTGAGTGACATATAGCTATGAGCAAGCTATCTGTCGACAATCAAAGCATCATTCGGTAATCGGTAAACCATATAAGAAATACGCTGCCGAACACGTGACGTCAGCATGACGAAAGATCGGTATTTGCTTAAGTAATCATTGCAGCACATGACCATAACCGATCAACGAGAACAGAGCATGATAAAATAAATATAAAGCAAAAAGCATAATCATAATTTTTAAATAAACAAGAATGCATAGGTTAAAAGCACTAGTCTACCGCATGTCTAGATACTTTCGAACCCGTCAAGCATAAAAACAAACAAGTTAATCCACCACATGATACAACTTGTTTGAGATCAAACCACCAACCAAGAATAGATCAATCTACCGCATGATATACTCTAAACATGGAAGGCTAGAAGCACTCATTGTCGACCGGGAACCAAACAGGGCCAATGAAAAAGACGTCAATTCACAGCTTGGTCCGATCATGTCATGCGTGACATATGACGCAATATATATAATCAAATTAAAGGAAATAAATGATGATAGCGCCCGGGGGTGTTCCCATGAACGAAGGAACTCCCGCGAGCAACAAACAGTCAAACTGAAACACCACCACCAGGCTAGGCGCTAGCAGCTGATACCCACCACCAGGTAGCTAGCTAGAGCGCGTGCGTGCGGCCCGTGCGGGTAGCTAGCTGCCCAGCTGATGCTACATAGTATATAACAGCAACATCCTCGCGGACTTATATAAAATATAACTCAGCTGTCGTCCTATCAATCATCTACATATACGATCCATCACAAGCAAATCAAGCAAGCGATATCATCGACGTAGCAGCCCAACCACAACTGACAACAATGGCGCCTGCCGTCAGCATCACCAGCCTCCCCCAGCCACAGCTCCGCGTCCTCGACACGGCCCTCGTCGCGCCGGCGGCGCCCACACCGCCGGCGCGCTCCATCCCGCTCACCTTCTTCGACGTCAAGTGGCTCCACCTCCCGCCCGTCGAGCGCGTCTTCCTCTACCGCCTCTCCCCGGACGCCGACGTCGCCGCCATCCTCTCCGCCCTCAAGGCTTCCCTCTCCCACGCCCTCCGCGCGTTCTACCCGCTCGCCGGCCACGTCCGCCTCGCCGCCGCCGGCAACAACGACAAGCGCCGCCACGAGCTCTTCTACCGCCCGGGCGACGCCGTCCCCTTCACCACCGCCGAGTACGACATGGACGTCGACGAGCTCGCCTCCGACGATCCCGTCAGGGTCCCCGCGCTCGCCCCGCTCGCGCCGCCGCTGCCCAAGGGCCGCGCGGTGCTCGCCGTGCAGGCGACGGTGCTGCTCCGGGGCCTCGCCGTTGGCGTCACCGTCCACCACTCCGCCTGCGACGGCGCCGGCTCCACGCACTTCCTCCACACCTGGGCCGCCGCCGCAGCCAACAACAGCCTGCCTCCTCCTCCGCCGCCGGTCATCGACCGGGAGCTCGTCATCCCGGACCCCCGCGGCCTCTACGACTTCTACCTCAAAAGCCTGCCGCCGATGATCACCGACGACGGGTTCGAGTTCGTCGCCAAGCCGCCCAGCGCCTACGAGGACAAGCTCGTGGCCACGTTCACGCTGCCCCAGGCCCTGCTGCAGGGCATCAAGGGCGCCGTCGCCGGCGAGGCGGCGCGGCGGGGCATAGCGCCGCCGCCCCGGTGCTCTTCGATCCTCGCCACGTACGGATTCATCTGGTCCTGCTACTGCCGCGCGATGAGGGGAGGCGGGGGCTCGCCGGAGGGAGATGAGCTCCACGAGCTACTTCCTCTTCTCGGTGGACCAGCGGCCTCGGCTGACGAACCCTTCCGTCCCGGCCGCGTACTTCGGCAACTGCCTCTGCCCGGCGATCGCCGCGGCGCCGGAGGAGGAGGTGGCGGCGCCGGGCATCGGCGGCGGCCTGTTCGCGGCGTGCGCGGCGGTGGCGGCGGCGGTGGAGGAGGAGGTGCGCGAGGGGGCGCGGGACAGGTGGGACGGGTGCGTGGACCGGGTCAAGGAGGCCGTGGCCCATGGGCTCCTGTCCGTGGCGGGCTCGCCCAGGTTCAGAGTCTACGACGTGGACTTTGGCCTGGGCCGGCCCGCCAAGGTGGCGATGGTGTCGGCGGCCAAGGGCGCCGGGATGCCGATGGCGGAGGCGCGCAGCGGCGGCGGTGGCGTGGAGGTGGGCGTGTCTCTGCCGGCGGCGGATGGTGACATGAAGCGGTTCCAGAAGAGCTTTGCCGACGGCGTTGCGTGGCTCAGCTCCTCACAGTAGCAAGCTAGCTAGCTATCTTGCAGCTTGCGTACATGTATATCTATACGTGTCAGGTAGTAAGCTCTATTCGGCGGGCGCGTCGCTCCCGACGCGGCGACGCCCGCGCCTCCAACCCTAGCCGCCGCCGAAGCCAAAACCCGCCCTCAACGGTGCTGCTCCGGGGCCTCGCCGTTGGCGTCACCGTCCACCACTCCGCCTGCGACGGCGCCGGCTCCACGCACTTCCTCCACACCTGGGCCGCCGCCGCAGCCAACAACAGCCTGCCTCCTCCTCCGCCGCCGGTCATCGACCGGGAGCTCGTCATCCCGGACCCCCGCGGCCTCTACGACTTCTACCTCAAAAGCCTGCCGCCGATGATCACCGACGACGGGTTCGAGTTCGTCGCCAAGCCGCCCAGCGCCTACGAGGACAAGCTCGTGGCCACGTTCACGCTGCCCCAGGCCCTGCTGCAGGGCATCAAGGGCGCCGTCGCCGGCGAGGCGGCGCGGCGGGGCATAGCGCCGCCGCCCCGGTGCTCTTCGATCCTCGCCACGTACGGATTCATCTGGTCCTGCTACTGCCGCGCGATGAGGGGAGGCGGGGGCTCGCCGGAGGGAGATGAGCTCCACGAGCTACTTCCTCTTCTCGGTGGACCAGCGGCCTCGGCTGACGAACCCTTCCGTCCCGGCCGCGTACTTCGGCAACTGCCTCTGCCCGGCGATCGCCGCGGCGCCGGAGGAGGAGGTGGCGGCGCCGGGCATCGGCGGCGGCCTGTTCGCGGCGTGCGCGGCGGTGGCGGCGGCGGTGGAGGAGGAGGTGCGCGAGGGGGCGCGGGACAGGTGGGACGGGTGCGTGGACCGGGTCAAGGAGGCCGTGGCCCATGGGCTCCTGTCCGTGGCGGGCTCGCCCAGGTTCAGAGTCTACGACGTGGACTTTGGCCTGGGCCGGCCCGCCAAGGTGGCGATGGTGTCGGCGGCCAAGGGCGCCGGGATGCCGATGGCGGAGGCGCGCAGCGGCGGCGGTGGCGTGGAGGTGGGCGTGTCTCTGCCGGCGGCGGATGGTGACATGAAGCGGTTCCAGAAGAGCTTTGCCGACGGCGTTGCGTGGCTCAGCTCCTCACAGTAGCAAGCTAGCTAGCTATCTTGCAGCTTGCGTACATGTATATCTATACGTGTCAGGTAGTAAGCTCTATTCGGCGGGCGCGTCGCTCCCGACGCGGCGACGCCCGCGCCTCCAACCCTAGCCGCCGCCGAAGCCAAAACCCGCCCTCACGCCGCGCCGCCGCCCGAGCGGGTCGCCTGGAAGTCTGGGCGGCCCGTGAGGAAGGTGGCGGCGTGGCCTTTCCCCTCCTCCTCCGGTGATTCGGCGAGGGCGCGGCCGCCTAGATCCATGGAGGTTGCTCGCCGGCGCGGCGCCGCTACGCGGCGGCGGGGACGGGGGTCTGGTCCCTCAGATCCAACGCCTAATTGCTCCGCATCGCCCTCACGAGGGCAATCTGGGCGGATTTCGCTAGCTGTCGTACAAACGCCTTCCTCACGGGTTGGTGCCGTCCCTGTGCCGGCGGAACCTTGCTCCGGGTGGCGGTGTTCGTCGACGGTGGCCGGAGTGCGTCTTTTCTTACGGTGGCGGTGTCCTGTGGCTGTGCGAAGATGCTGGTGTCCTTCAGGTGAGGGCGACTGTGGTGACAGTGATGACGGTGATCTGGGAGAAATCCTTGTCTGGCATGTTGTGCCGGACCGGTGGCTATGATGTGTCTCTGACACACACCTTGTTGAAGGCGCTGCTGAAGTCGTTGGTCAGACCGTCCCCTGTTGCGCCCGTGGATGATCAAAATAACTGGGTGAAAACCTAGCCTGGTTTTTCAGGCCGGCGGCGGCAGTGCAGGCGCGTCGTCGAAGTTCTTTGTCATCAAGGCCGGACAGTTCTCTCGTGTGGACACTATGTTCGGTATTCAGCGCAGGGCGGAGGAGGCATTGGATGGTGTAACGGTTCGGATGTTGGTTAGCAGTATTTGCACCAAGTCTTCGTGCCGTTGCCTTCAAAGAAGCATCAATGGTGGTTGGTGTCCAGCGTTTTCAGTTCTTTGTAAGGTCTATAAACAGCGATTTTGGTGGTCGCGTAGGACTACTAAGCCCCATGATGGGATGTAATTTTTGTAGTTTGTTTGGCCGCAGCCATTTTGGTCAAGGCCGGGTAACATATTATCCATTATCTAAAAATCTTGCAGCTTGCGTTGTGCTCCGTACTATTTTGAAGATGGATGCGTTTGTTTGCCTTCCTCCGTCGTTTTTTAATTAAAGAAATAATTGTATTATTATATTATTAAATTTACATCCATCATTTCTCTAAAAAATTAAGTTATACTTAAAAATAATCAAATACTGCTTTCAATTTTCATTGCATTAACACGCCGGCTCCAAGTCTTAATCCCAAACTTGTATACAAATTCTATGTAAAACCACATAGGTAAACGTTTAGGAAGCTGAGAACAATTCACCGATTAATTAAGATGGCAATGCACTTTCATGAGTACTCAATTACTCATGGTCACACACAAAGAATCAAATGATTTGTATTGTTTTTTGGAGCAAGCAAAAATATGAATGATTGAATTTATTTTGCCCATTGCACTGTAATAGTGCCGACTTGAAAATTAGCACCGGTATGGATACTCAAATATCTCCACGCACCAATAATATAACATGTAAGGATACAAACAATATTCATATGGGTCCCCAAAAACAACAACGATACTCCGGTATGGACATATGGAGATTCGTGCTAGATGTGTATAAGTACATGTTATTGATAACTAATTATCCATGCTGGCTTTTTAACCGGCACGAATACAGTTCCTCATCGGTGCCTCCCTCGTAGTGAGGCTCTAGAAACCGGCACTGATGAGGATTAAGCACCGAACAAAATTAGGTCTGTTTACTGTGTATTCCCTCTTGGGAGAACCAGTCGACATGCCGCTTGGACGGGCTGACACCATCCACCAAGAAAATTTTCTTGCAGCATTAGCTAGGTTATTAGGTGCTCCATCCACCATCATACATGTACATTGAGGACCGTTTGGAACGGAGGCTTTTCACAGGATTTTCGATGAAAATATGAAATGACAATCCTCTATTTTGCTGACGGATTTGCATGGCATGGGCTAGCTGTAGGCTGTAGCGCGCGAGAGCAATCAACAACGATATGATCAAATCCTCTACTGGCACCTAACAAAAGTCCGGTAAGGATATATGGAGATATTTGTGCTAGATATGTAAAAATTATATATCATTGATAACGAACTAATTATCCAATCCTCTATTTTGCTAATTAATTATCCCAGAACGTTGAATGTGCATATGTTTATTTAGACAAGGAGAAAATTAAACTTAGTAACCATATAAATGAATCAAGACATTCTGACGGATTTGCAAATGGGCTGAACTAAAGCGAACAAACTGAATCAGCTCAACTGATTGGCTTTTTTTTTTGAAACAAACAACTAATTGGCTTTCACGAGTGGTGTGCCTCCGATTGGTGCACTGGGAAAATCAAGATGACGGAGATAAGTTTCTCAACTGAAATTCACGAACCAAATTAAAGATAACGAGGCCTTCAAGTTTGCAAGGAAGTAGTTTAATTTCTAAATTTGGAGGCTTAAACGATGCATGTATTGGCGAGTGGTGAGACCAACTCATGGGCTACTCATCATCTCATCTCCTGCATGTACCCCGTCAAAGCATCTAGTTTTCAGTTCGCAGGGGTATGCATGTTAGTTCTTAGACTCGGTAAATCAGGACTAGATTTCTGCTCACACACTAATTTGGGGCTATGAGTACATTTCATGCACACACGCAGTTCCAGTTTGACTCATAGTCCCTAATAAGAATGGTCAGCGATCCCTTTTTCTCTCCGATTATCATATATGCAGGCTGCTATAAATATATTCTCCCCTGTATCCCTTTAGCCTACAACCATACTCTACCATATAGTCCATACCAAAAACACAGGATGGATGCGAAACAAGCTATTCTTTGCTGCCTTCTTCTAGGGATCATACTACACGCAGAACATGCCTCGGCTGGTTCGTGATCCTTGTATCTCTTTTCTACTCTGTTCAAGATCAAAGTGAAAATCCCATTTCTTTTCTCACTTAGCTCGTGTTTCAATTTTTTTTCTATCTAATCATTATTTTATATTTTTTCTTAGTTGCGCGACACATATAGAATTATAAATTAATAATATGTGGACATATACATGTTTTATTTTTTTACAGAGACCCTTTGTGCCACTATAACTATGAAGATTCCATTCTGTAAAGGTTGGATGTGCAAGTCTGAGTGCTGGCTTCAGAAGGAACTACGTAAAGTTACACTCAAAGACCACAAGTGTACCAAAGGAGGAATCAAGGGCAGGTGTGAGTGCCTAGTTTGTGTAAATTTGCCTGGTGCTAATTCGGAAAACGGGCAATCGATCCATCACCATAAAGGAGGAATCAATTAATAGGTCCTCACGTCCTTCGTCAGTGTTGTCTTAGAAATAATTTAAGATATAGCTAGTAGTAAGTCTCTAGTGTTGTCTTAGAAATTTAAGATAGCGCTAGTAGTAAAGTCTAGTGTTACTTCGGGTACTTTAGTTTGGCATGCTAGTGTGAACTTTTTATTCCGAAATCTTTGGTTCAATAATACTATTGGTCTCTAGCTAGTTTCTTGGTTCGCATTAATTTCCATTTGAAAAAAAAGTGCACTACTGAATGATGCAATGAGTACGTCTTGATTTCTATTGGACAAAAAGTATTCCCATCAAAAGTATTGAAGTAAGGAACAAGGAGTAGATCAGTAAGCACTTCCTAATATAGAGGTAATCTATAATATATTACATATTTGCATTATATGTTTCACGGAAAGATATCCTAACTAACTTGGAAATGAATCAAATCTGAACAGAAATCTGGCACTTAAATTAGGGAACTAGGATCGATCCATCCATGCAGAAATGCATGTACACCTTTGATATGATCCTCGATGGCTCCATTATGTATGATGCTGGGAGCCTGGGACAATCAGATAACCATGATGAGATGCTCTCCATTCAAGCCCATTTATACACTCCTAGTCAGTCTATAAGTAAGTTACAATACTACGGTGACACAAGGGTTAACCCCACTGTGGCTGAACCATGGGGCCCTCTTGACCCTCGTGGCCGCTGCCACCACCTCCGGCATGATGACAGGATACAGTAGCACCAAGTGGCATCCTTTCGAAAAAAAAGTGGCCTCCTACGCAGCATCATATCCTTCCCTCCGTCTCTTCCTCCCCCTCTCCGGCATCTGCCTCTAATTTTTCATTTGTTACTGTGGTTGTTTGGTGCTGGTTAATTGTGAGGAAGATGCAGATGAGCGGCAAATCTCCGTTGGAGTTGTATTTTCATCCTCGTGGCTAGATCTAGTCCACCCCTTCAAGGCGGCCACCATATACGGCCAGTTGCAGCATGGCCGGATTACCGCTGTTAATGGTTGCGTAGAGATCATACCTATTCAACGTTAAAAATTGGAATTTCACTTTGGCGACACCATACATGGTTACATGAACACAGATTTAGGGCGTGTTTAGTTTTCTTGCCTGTTTTGCTGACCTCATATCAACAAGCAGAGGAGGGCCCAGCCGGCCGGCTCATCTAAGCAAACAGAGAAAAAGCTTGCTTTTAACTAGGCGACGAGCATGTACTGTGATTGTTTAGTCCGCTCGAAGTAACACACGAGTCTCATAGGAAAAGTACTCTGCAAAAGAAAAAAGTGACTATATCTCACTTTCTAGACTAATTGCAAAATTAGAGGACACTTTACATTCTGCAAAAAACTAAAATATGGATGACACATTCCCTTCTTTTTTTTCAATGGAAATTGCAAACATCTTTTCTTTTTCAAAAACTTACCAGAGCAAACATTTCATTAAGAAGAAGAGGAAAAAATTAATTAGTTACAACCTAAACACTCGATCGACCTAAAATAAAAAACAAACGATTACATTACATGGAAAAGAAAAGGATGACCTAAAACTAAGAAAAGATGAAACTAGCTTTGATATGTGCCCGTTAGTGATTTTGGTGACGGAGTGTGAACACTAACCATAGCACTATAGTAACAAGGACTTAATGAGATGAATGCATGATGATAGACTTGGTGATCAAACACCTCAAAACACGTTTAAATGGATGGATGTGATAAATACTCTAGAAGACCATCAAGTAGCTCAATATATCAAAGTCAAAACTCAACAAAATTGAATTGGATGAGTTTTGGAAAGGAATAATTATCACTAACACAATCATAGTATGAGTCAGTGATCATCGACACAATCATAGTATGAGTCAGTGTGAATAGTATGGAGATCCATCAGAGTATGAATTGGTAATACAAGTTTTCACATGGAAAACCTTATGGAGATCATAGCGTGGGATATGGATACCCTAGGGCCCATCACAGGAGCGGCGAGGGCTAGCCCAAAAAAGACCGAGTCCTAGTAGACTCCTACTAGGACTCTCATATTGTAAATGATCCCGTATTGTAAATACTCGTACTGTAACCCAACCTCCTGGATATATAAAGAAGGGCAGGGGTACCTAGACAGGGGCATCGACAACCATCGGAGATCATCCGAATACAGCAATACAAACACCACCATCGACACAGGACGTAGGGTATTATACTTCCGGGTAGCCCGAACTTGTCTAAATTAATGCATCCTGTGTACCATCAAGCTACTCGCTCAACGATCCCTATCCTACAAATCAACCACTCGGGTACCCCTAGGTGGATTGCCGGTCCTAAGGTCCAACAGTTGGCACGCTAGCTAGGGGTGATTGTTGAGTTTAAAACCCCGCGAGCTTGATGGCAGATCAATCTCGCGTCATCTTCCCGCATGCGTGGAAGCGCGCCCAAAGTAAGTCTTAGATCCGATCTGCTCAGGCAGCAGGTCGAGCAACTCGGCCTCTAGGCGAAGCTGAGTCCCACCGCCCGACGAGATCGTCGCTGGGTTAGATCCAATATGACATCCCGCCCGACCCACCCAGTTTTCAGAATGCAGCAAGTTTCAGATCTCGCAGAACGACTACTTCATCTCGACCATGAATCGAGCTAAGTATTTTTATTCTATTCAATTTTATGTTTACGCCTACTACAAATCACTAGTGCATAGTTTTTTCTCCATGTCCATGAGATAACCACGGACCTGCATTGTTTAATTCACGGCAACCATGCGTTCGCCCCATTAAAACTGCTCATGCAAGCACCAAAACGAAACGGCAAGTCCGACTCACTATATCCAACATCTAAACACGTGTGAAAGTACTCGGCTGGGACCCTACCTACGACTAAGCCTCCATGAGAGCATCGTAGCATGTAGGCGCTGCCTCCATGAGAGCTCCAGCCATTCTCCTCGACCGAGTACCCAGCGCTGTCATGATCACGTTGAAGTGACAAGGGTTATAAATCAACTCAAACCAAAAAGCGCTAAAGCAAAATCAAGTACTTATTACAAATAAGTTTACTATCGTTTCTCCAAAAGACTATCGTTTTTCTTCCTATACCTCACAGGTACAACAGCGTAGGACAAGTAGATGCGCGCCTGACCTCGCATGTGTTGACACCAAAAAATGACACCAGGAAGAGGCTGACATGTGGGCCGGAATTGATGAAAAGATAAACATCGTTCAGTCAAAGAAAACTTATCTTCGAGAACGATTCGGCAAAGGCATTCTGCGGTCGGGAATCCGTTACCGATTCGGCAAGGGATTTACTCTATGGAAAACATTCGGGACGCGTGATGACGTGGAGTGAATACAAGGAAAGAAGCCGATTTAATAAAGAATGCAAGATGAATACGGCATTTCGACGTATTTCTTTGGAAATAAACGTTTTGTAACCGTAGTCGATTAGGAATCGTGTCAAGACCAGGGTATAAATATGAACCCATGGTGATTGTAATAAAAAAATGAATCATAAAATCATGAAAAAGGGATGAGCATGACAAAAGAAGCATTGTATTTAAGGGAAGAGACTATAACCTGAATGAGTTTTCTGTTGGTTGTTCTTTTCTTCTTAGGAGCTGAAGGAGCAGGCAAAGAAGGAGTTTTTCTCTTGGCAAAAGATGGCCTGGTAATAATTGGATCTAGATTGGCCTGTCTGGACATCAACTGAGCCAAGGAAAGGGATTGACACCCTAAAGCAGATATTGGGCCTGCAATCTTGTATTGAATAGCCCTGGCAAGAGGGGCAGGTGCAACTTATCAAAGGGCTATGAATTATATTTTTCATGAGTTGATCGGCAAGATTGTGGAAATATATATTGATGATGTAGTGATCAAGTCACTGGATCATGAGTCTAATTTGGCCGACATAAGGAAAACTCTAGAATGCACCAGGAAACATGGGCTTAAGATGAACCCGAACAAGTGTGCTTTTGGAGTTTCGGCTGGAGAGTTTCTGGGATTTTTGATACATGAAGGAGACAAATTCGCCGGAAAAATCTTCGGTTCCCGAATAGCCGATTTGAAGTGGGCGAATCCTTTAAACCTAGAGTTACTACACGTATTCTCCTCAACAAATGGCAGCGTCAGCAAGAAAAAGAACGTTTTCAAAGGCGTGAATACGAGGAGGAAAGAAGGCGCGAAGAAGAAAGGTTTGAGGAAGAAAAAGAAGAGTATGCTCGAGAGCAGGAACGAGCGCATTGGGGGTGTGCATTCTTCAGACACTGTTGGAACGAAGGTTTAAAGCTGCCTACAAAGAATAACTGTCCTGAGTGCAATAATGGGTATGTCGAACATAGGCAAAATGTTGCCAATCGCCGATCTGTCCATGAAAGAATTGGTAGGGTGCATCTTAGTGATCTTGGCGTGAGGTGCGGATTTTACGTCAACACACTTTTTGGCACGCCCAGTGGGACCCACACAAGTTTTCAAGATGCCTGAGTTGAGCGACATCATGGATGTCACTTTGGAAGAATTGTCTGAAGAACATCAACAGATGGTAAAAGCTGCTGCTAGTCAATTCATTAACAAATGTTTACTGTCTTTCGCCAAGAACAGGAGTGGTGCACCTTTTCTCAAGTCTGATCTGCCAAGAGTTCTCCTTCCTGGGCAATCTGATCTTACTGAAGAAGAAGAGAGTCCACTGGGTAGTTCAGACGCTCGAAGAGCATTGA